>JBBPUH010000016.1:0-76513 GCA_038094555.1 Boletus aff. phaeocephalus
TGTAACTACTGTAATATGTGTAATATTGTGACAATGTGTCACTATAGTGCTGTAATATGTTGTAATATGCTGTAATGGTGTTGTAACATGGTGACAGCCTGTGCCAAAATCAGGGATTTGCTGATGTGCATCAATGCGGTAAACATGTGTTATGATATCATAGTCTGGAATGTTTGGGAAACTTCTGTGATATACTACAAGGTGAAAGTGTGAAATAGAGCGTTCATTACAAGTCTGTTGACATCTAGTCGCGTCACCATGAAGTCAAATAACAAATAACACATACATGACATGATTGCCAGTGCTTAACGTCGTCGCCGTCCTTGACTTGTGCGTCACGGGCAAGGGGGAGGAAGGAGGCCAGGAGGCAGCAATGACGATATGCGTGGTCAAGACGAGGTGAGCCGGGTGTGAGGGTACAAAGGCAGCCAGGGCCAGGGATTGATGGGCCGGGAAGAGTGACATGACATGACGGTGGCCCTGTGCGACCGGAAGCGACTAGCTGCATTCAGGTGTTCCGAGCTTCTAACAATCGTGTCGAATGATCCTTCAAGTAAAAGAGCCTACATCCTCGTACCTCATACAAGACGTTTCCTTCCATTGGATCCGCTACAACCTAACCGAGAGGCACAGGGGTTTTTGTCGTCGGATGGCATGCCCACTGCAATGGGTTTTGCAGCAGGCTTGACCTGGGCCTCTTCCGGGCCAACGAAAACCAAGCTCCAAGGAAGGTTTTTTAGTCTGTCTGGTACCCAGCCAGGCCAAAGAGCTTTCAGACTTCGAATGTGGACGTCTTGCTGCAAGTGTGATCCGAAATGCCACAACCTCATCGTTCAACACGAGGGCACTATCTGCACCTGAAACCCTTCCTTCTAGGGGAACCCACAAGAATGGTGGTAACCAAGACAAACCAGCCAACTCAGTGGCGCTAATGACATTAGCAATTCCATGGAAAGTCTTGGGTGCAATAATGCATATGGACACTTTTCGCTGACCACCTTCCGTCATCTGCATTTTGGGGTGTGGATAGAAGTTACACAGTGTGTCGTTGGATGGTGAAGCTAAGCTAAACTTGGCTAGCTTCGCCATCTAACGACATGCTGTGTAAGAGGACGAGACATCGGTTTCCCCAGATCCAGTGAGCATCAATAATAGTTGCACTCGAAAGCATCGGCCTCTCTCCAGAGGGCTTCCAGTAGAAGTAGACTTAGAGCATGTGTGTAGGCACATCGAAATGGTATTCTTTGCGAGAGATGGATCCATCGATGACTAGTGGGTACACGAAATAGCGGGCTGAAATAAAATGATGACGGAGTGGAGCGGTAGACGGAGTCGAACACCATCGTTACTGCAGTGTCAACAGGAGAGTTAGCAATGGCTTCTCGAAGGACGGCGAGGACGGCGCTCATTCTTTCTTGGAGGATTTTGAATATTGCCCAGTGGACCTTCCCCCACTTCTGCACAAGTTCGGTCACACCCTCCTTATCCAACTCTAACAAACTGCTGATCGCTCTTTCAGTTCGTGCTCATAGAAATTACTCACGCGAGGCCCCTGATTTCCCGCATGGACCAGATATCCATAACAAACGCCGCAGGACTAGGCTGTTTAGCCCATGCTTTCCAATGGAAGGGATTTGGTGATGTTGCTTGTACGACTCGGATATATGCGGTCTGGGGCACCTCCCTAACTGGAATTGCACGACGCCCATACATGAACAACATTTGATGTAGCGTGAATAGAAGAGCCTTGCCTGGTAAAAAGCCCGTGGTGCAAATTTGGAAGTTGTACTGCGACCGGATCTCCTTCACCAAGCAGATGAACTATGAGATAGACGGGAAAAAGGGGTTCCGACATTCAGGTTCAATCAGGATGTGCTCGACGCTAACCAGAACCTACCAATGCCCGGCCGACCTAACACATTGAATTGCGTTCCACACGGGAACCAGGAAGGTCAGCGTGTACACCATAAGATGTTTCAAACACTGCGCGTCGTCGCACAGGGAGTTGAACATTGAACGACGGTTGAAGACATGTACTAGATAGAATTCCAACTTCAACATGCAGCCTGAGTCCGCACGTGACGGTCGAGTACTTATGTAAACCAACCAACCTATTTGTGATATGAACCATTCTCTCACTTCGGTCACTCACTTCGGTCGCCCACAATGGGTGCGTTCCGTACCCAGGTTCAACGACGGGCACGACCCGGTCCACGGAGTACTTCGTTTGGACAAACCGAGTTTCTCCGGGGATAGGATCGCGCCACCATCACGCTCTCCTTGCCACGCACAAGAGGTGATACTCGGAACGCGACCAGCAAGTCCATCATCCGTCATGCGCTATATGCTGTACTCGCTATTGACCAATACAAAGGACCACCCAAGGAAATTTACGAGTGCATTATATTGTTCTTTGTAACAGCAATGTGATGGGCTCGTAAATTTCATTGGGTTTTGGGATCACAGGTCCCAACAGGGCGTGAATGTCCGAGAGCGGAGACGTCGGTTTAGGACTTGCGGAAACGTAGGATTGTTGCCTGCACGCGCACGTTGCAGCTTGCCCATAGACTGTCAATTGGATGAACTGAGGCTTCCGACATCTATAACGTCTCTTATCGTCATGCTCTTGTATGTGCCTGTCCCTCTCACTGGCACCTCGTGTTCGGACGCATCACTAGATCATAACAATAGGTATATATCCCAACGAGACAAGTGCGACGTTGTTCGACGCCCAAGTACATCACAGCCATTTAGACAAGTTGGAAAACCTCGAATTCGTGCCATGGGACGAGTATGGTTGGACACCACCGAGATCAACGACTAACCTGGATATTATTTCTGTCAGGACTCACTTAAGGACGCCCCAAAGCGAGGGCGTTAGCTCTGATGATGAGTGAATATTCCAAGGGGCTAAATATCCTAACCGATATACAGGGTTCTGACATGGCTCCCGTCGAGGGGGAGGCTCGAAGGGGTCAGCAAGTAAGCGATTGAGAGTGTTACGGAAGTCCCTTGACTCCTGGAGCTGCGGGTTCTGCTGTGGATAAATTCCCAGTTTGAAGACCTTGAGCCACTCTGCATTGGTAGACATATAACAAGTGAAGCGCCACAAGAGACCGTACATGAAATTATGATTATTTATCGTCTGTGCGTCGTGGTCAAATTCAACTTTTTTTTGAGTGCTTTACTCTCAACACGGTGGTACGAATCTTCGCTATATTTCCAGAGAGGCTTGAGCTTCGTCACTGTGGAGCGTGATGCCGAATCCTGGCGGGAGTGCTCGTGCAAGAAATTGCGGCTAGCTAAGAGTCGCTCGTAGTGATTGTGGTTTGTTCCAACTGATTTGTACAGATCGCCAGAGCAGCCATAAATGGTGGCCAGAAAGCGCGGATAAGTCGAGCAAGGATGGCGCATCACCCCTGGTTGTAGGGGGACATAAACCAAACATGGTGGTGGAGACTCCTTTGCTTTGCCCTTCTCTTTATCCTTGTTGTCCTGTGCTTCCTCTTCATCCCCGCCACCCCAAGTCATGTCATGAGTATGTATTAATTTCATTCGTGCGAGCTCAATGAGCTCCTCCAAATTGACAACATGGTTCCCCTGGCCTGATTTGTTGCCTTTGACTATCGCCCACTAACTAGGTGGTATGAGTGGGATACTGTGGTCAGTGCGTGAAGAAACTCACAGCGGACAAAACCCACTTTGCTAAATAATCAATCTTGATGAGCTGGCCCAAACGTAGGGTATCGGGGCAGATCTTCAGATGAGGTGCACAATCGAAAGGCGTTTCGGTAATCGGGGCTCTCAAATCACTTCTATGCAGCGACTGCCGAGCACAAGAGGTCAAGTTGGGTGCAATTGTCGTTATCAAAACCCTTATTTAATGCATAGGCTTCGTCGATATACATCACAATCTTGATCCTTGATATTCTGGTATCAACTCAGATCTTGGGAGAATCCAGGGATGTATATTGATCTGACAGGTCATAATTTTGAGGTCACGTCGTCTCCAGTCGTAGTTACTGTCGGCGGGATTGCTCGTGAAATCCTCGTCTTCTGTCGCGTCGTGAACAAAGTCTGCAAAATCAAGTCGATTGAGCAAATCCCTGATCCAGATGTCACACACGACCGTCATCACTATCTGGATCTTCCCCGTCCGGATAGTCGTTCTTGTAGTACTCTTCGGTTGCAAAGGTTCGTAGGTACAGTATCACGGCCCAGGTCTCGTCACAAAACCATTGGAATGCTCGTCGGCCGCGTCTTCCGCAGCCGATGGGAGACCAGTTCTTTCGAATGTCAGTCTCCCAAATGAAGAGAAGACCCGTGCAAGTTTACTTACTACACCGTCCCGTACACGGCCGCGAACGAGTCCCACTCGGATAACGAGTAGAGTTCCCCGTACAACATGTCCCAAACGTGGTCATCGCCGGTGGCGGTATGTATATGAGCCGACCCCCGAACGAGACGCCTTGTGAGTCACTGAGATGTAGTACTGTACCTGGAGATTCTACCTCGATACGGCCGTCTTGCCGAGTGTCGTTCTCGACCGTTTGAGAAAATTGGAATGCGTCAAGGCCACCACACGGTTTCTTCCTCCTGAAGCGCGATACGATTGCTTGAGCGTGAGTCAAGTCTTGGTTGACGAGGGTGGCATCATGGTGTGGATGGCGAAATGCATACGGAGCCTGTCCAAGGGACTTACACTTTATGCGAGGAATGGTATACGTCCACTGGTCGTGAGCAAAGGTCCAAGCAGCGTTTCTCTGGAGTGGAAACAAACTGCCAGAACCGCACACGAACTGCGACTGTGGATTCAGAGTCAACTTGGCCTCGAGTGGTTCTTTAACGTCCTCTTCTGCCCTTGCTCGCCCCCTGCCTGGTTCCACGCGTACTCTACCCTGGAGGTAACCCTCCTGCTTCAGCCACCCCTTTAATGGCCTGCCCCACTGCCATTTGGAGGGTCTTCCGCGGATGGAGACAAAGATGTATCTTGTAGTTAGAGGTGCGTCTCTTTGCTCCGCGGTTGCACTTGTATTCACGTTTCCTAAAGCCTCAGGCTGCTTCTTCGCGCATCCCCAATCACCAAAGGCCACGTTTAGATCCTTTCTACAACCGGCCCCGATTGCAGAGTTCTCGCCTTGATCAGCGACGAATGCAGGCGTATATACGATGAGGGAACTGGGAGGTGCTTTTGTCCAACGGTGGACAGTCAAGTCCTGGGCCGCGTGTGCGTGTTATTTATTCGTGCTCATCTATGCATATTAATCCGTCGTGTTATGACGGGAAACGCAGCCGTACTTAGTTATGATCATCAAGGCAAGCTATGCCAGTTATTTCTTTCTGGCTCTGCTCAGGTTCAGGGAGCCCAACCAGATGGCCAGCCGGATTTCGAGGGTTTTGTCTCAGGTCCAATGACTCTGTCGTGGGCAACGTCTCTGGGGATGAAGCACCAAATTTCCCCGAACATCTGGAGCGCGCGACTTTGCAAATTTTATCCGTTGTGTCGCACCTTGAACGAGACGATGTGATCTCTCATTCGAGCTGCACGGGCCCCTCGTTGAATGTCCGCGTAAGTACGACCTCATTTGTCCGATACTTTTACTGAGGCCAAGATCGGCGCTTCATCGAGTACGACTGCTTGAGCTTCAAGTACCGCGCAAACCTGGTGCAACTGATGCCGTGTGTATGATCGACTCGAGCGTATTCGCTCCTCAATACATCTATTTCTATTCCATGGGAACACGATATCAACAATGTCGTTCATTTTCCGTGCAGTTCGGTCCTGTGAGAGGTGCATGTTCTTTGATGGCCATCTTTCATGCAAGTGGTGTTATCCTCAATATTGATTTTATCGTACCCTTCTACCTCCAAGCATACATGCGTTCATCCATTGAATTTTTATGCGGGAACTAACATTTTCTCGTCAATTGGAATTCTTCGTTTCTCCCCTATGGCTCGAAGGAGCTCTATACCGTCTGAATTATCTTTGGGCCGTACGATGCATTGACCAATAGTCGACGTAACCAGTCATGTCTTTTGGCGCCCTTTCACTCTTGATCTGTTTCAGATAGAACACGACGAAGGTGTACTATGAGCTCGAAGGATGGAGCGTCAAATTGGAAGAACTTTGCTGCTCTGGGAAGTAGGACGTGCGTGACTCGCTCATTTGAGTGTTTATTGCCCTGACGTGCAAGCAGAATTGGGGGCCACTGTTGACGATATATATGGAGGCCTCCCCGTCGCGACGCTTTCGGATGCAAGCTTATCGTCCAACCAGGTCTGATCTTGTCACCATCCGGGGTGTCTTCCTGGACCATACATTCTAGCTCAACACGTTTGCTGCTACAACAAAAGTGTGTCACTCTGCATCATAGGCAATTTACCGATGTAGCCCAATGACGATGCGCTGAACGGGGCTCCAGTGAGATGATTGACGGTGTCGAGTATAGGTCTGTCTGGGACACCATCAGACAAAGTGCGTGTATGGCATGCCGAACGAACTCGGTTTATTTCAGGGACATCGGATCACTACGGGAAGGACGGTGGTGCATCGAGGAGCTAGTGTCCCCCTCGCTATTACCTGTGATCGTAACAGACCGCCGTCACAGAGTTTGGCTCTTCAGTCCAGAAAACATACATACACGGCACGTCGCGGTGAAAGTCGCGAAACTCGACGAGCCCGGTGAAGGCAATCCGTACCATTGTGACGCCACCACGTAAACATCACGATAGCAGTCATCTAGGCTGGCAGTGCGCACGAGTGCTTGAACGCCGTGGGAGCAATATCAGACTGCCCCCACAACAGCCGTACCTATACTGCAGAGCACCAATACCATCATGATACTGCCGATACGCGGCGGCGCCCGGCCGGCCGCCGTGAAGCCCGAGCGGGTAATGTTGGGACCGAGGCGGCTTGGCGGAGACACGCGAGTCGGATGGACGTAGGACTTCTGGCAGTTCCATGACGAGCACCAAGATGGTGTTTGCACAGCACGTGCCGTAAGGCGGTGTGCTCAGTCCTTGAAACTGGCCAACAGAATCAAACAATACACATGCTCCCATCAAAGCATCAAGACATCAAGGTACAGAGTCAACCATCAATGTTTCATAGACGCGGACGCTGTGGCCAGAAAAACCGACTACCGTACCCAAAGGATTCGTATCAAAACGTCGCCACAAACACGTGAGCCGAAATACAACATTGAATTGAGATGCCATGTAAAAAAAGAATAATAAAAAAAACACAAACACACATGTATGCAACGAGCGTGATAGTATACCTATGGAATGGAGGAGAGAGAGAGATGCTAGGTCTAGAGGTACGTCGCAGATAGTGCAGTGGGTAGCGCGGGAAAGTAGCAAGAGTATGACGGGCATGCCAGAAGCGACACGCAACACAGAAAAACGACGGCGAGTGACTATATTATCGCTGTAGAAACGGGGACGATCAAACGAGTGAAGACGCAAAGCACCAACCGAGTATGCACACACAGAACGCGAGAGGGGGACGCCTAAGGCACCACACCTAGCAGGAGACCCGTTACCGCACCCGCAAGCATGGCCGCCACAAATGCAGCCTTTATCACCACCTCCCACTGCGCCCGTTTCACCACCGGCGACTGCACTTGCGTCAACGGCGCCGCAAACGCAGGTACACCCGCCGTAAACGACGGTATCCATGTTGCAAACGAGAACTTGCGTGTAGCTCTTACCGACGACGTGTCCGAAAACGAGCTCTTGTCGCAGAGCTCCGACTTGGTAGGGGACGGCGGCACGTATTGGTTTTTACATTTGTACTGCGCTCGACCCAGGAATCCCCCAGGGAGTGTAGGAGACGACGAAGTCGACGACACAGGCGCCGCCCAGTGGACACGAGTATCATCCACGGTCACACCGGCGAGTGACGGCAACACGCTCCCCCCTGGCAACGACACACCGTCACCCCCACCCATAGTCGCACCGTTCCGTCGTGAACTGAGCCTGACGTGGGGTGGCGGCAACGCGTCAAAGTCAAAATAACATGCACTCCGTTGGCTGCGCAGGGAGCGCGTGGTGTCGGTCAGACTCGCTGTGCTGCTGCTGTACCCATTTGGGATAAATCCCGCCGTCGGACCGTACTCTGACGAACTCTTGGGGCTACTCCGAGGGGTCCGCATGGCCGGGCTCGGATCCACCATGGCGGGGCTTCCAACAGCGGGCGACCGAGTGGGTAGTCGACTAGACCGTGGGTCGGGTCGCGTATGCGTCGGCTCCAAATACGAGAGAGACGGCGGTGATTGACGGTACTCGTGTCGATACAGACACGACGCCGTCGCTGGACCCTCTGGCGCAGGCATGTCGTCAAAATATGCAGGCGAGACATCGATCTCGTTGCAGGCCACCGACGGACACACGGCGGATTCGCAAGAGTCGCAAGAGGTCCTGCCCAGGCTCGGGCTGGACACGTACGCGTAAGGACGGATGGGTGGGACGAAGGAGATGGGGGAATCGAGAGTGGAGGACGTCGAAGAGGTGCCTGTAGAGGATTTCTCTGGCGCGGGTGGCGCACGACGAGATGGTATAAGGGATTGGCGGCGCGCGTACGTGAACCGGGGAGATAACGGAGAAGAAATTGGCATTGGCAGCGGCGGCGATATCGTCGGTCGAGCAAGCTCGAACTTGCGGAGTTGTCGTAGGTCGCCAAAGAAATAAATCATGAGACAAATCTGTTGGTATGACGCTCAGTTCGCCCGACATCCCGCTACCACTCGTGCACGTATTACTTACGCCCTGTAGACTCGCGATCAACACGGTCAATCCAAACCAGAGGCCAGGTAAGGCGACCAAACGCATCAGGTACCCATGGGGACCGACGTTCCAGCGTCCGGTGGTCAACACGAGGGGAAGTACACCGGTGACGAGGGTGAAGAAACAGCCACCGACGATACCGCACGTTGCGCGTTGCGACCCGACGTTGGTAGACGCTGCACGTATAAACCGCTTGAGGGATTCGTTGAGCATGCACCGTGCCTCACTTGCGACTTCGGCAAACACCGCAGGGTCAGGATGGACACTTTGAGAGTGCCACAGGGACGATCGTCCGGGGTGCTGTGGGTGCGTATGGAGCGCATGGGGATGCGGGTGAGAATGAAAGGGGGCAAGGACATCCGAGGGGATATTAAGCTCATACTCGCCGTTCGGGGTAAAGAACGTCTGCTTCGCGCGGAGGTAAAACATGGCTAGCGAGGGATCGGGGGTCGGGGGGACGGAAAAGTTGAGGCGCTGCGATTTGGAGGCCAACTTGTCTTTTTTGTTGACAAGGGTCGTCTTTTCGCGTTGGACCCACGCGTGGTAACGGGCGGTGTAGTCCTCGAGCCACAGGATGAAGTAGAGGTTCTCGGGTGTGTGTTCTACGTAGAGGAGGTATTCTTCGAGGTCTTTGAGGCCGATTGGAGGGAGGTGGCGACGGGCGAGGACGTCGTCGAGGCGGATGTCGAGCATGGGTGTGACACCACATGAGCGGACCTTGCCGACAGCAGGGGGCGGGTTGCAGAGGCGATACTGGTCCGGGGTGGGTCAGATGCACTGCCAGAGACGAGCGAGCGGACACTGACTGGCAGGGCGAGGAGGCCTCTGAGGGTGAGTCTTGACGGCGGAGGCTGGGCCATCGGGAAGGATGCAATGAGGAGGAGAGGTCAATAAGCAGGACGAGATAAACCTCACCGCAATTCGGGTCCAGCCAAGGAACGTCTGCCATCTGCCGTAAGGTTCGGCAGGTGACCGGGTTTGGGCAAGCGTAAGCGCTGTCGAGGTCCCAACGCAGACACGTCATCCAAAAAGGACTCACATGACTCGCGGATCCATAATGAAATGGATTATGTAACCTGCCGAAATGCCGCACCGCCGAACGGACGAAAAAAAAGAAATTAAAAAAATAAATCGACCGTGTTTCCATTTCTGCCCAGCTCATACATGACGTCTACCGGAATCTCTGCCGTTCGATGACCGACTTTTGTCTCGAGTCGCGCGAGACACGCCTGCAGACAGCTCAGCGGACGGAGAAAAAGAAAGGGACGTGCTTCTCACCAGTAATACTCCATCACATCACCCTGTCCCAACTTGCGCAGGAAATTCTCGTCGTGGGTGATTATGATCAGTTGGAAATTCGACCGGTTCTTCCGTTCATTGATGATGCTGTGTCATCAATGCCACTCAGTGACCGCGCCCCCAACATCGAACGCCGCACTTACTCAACCAGACTCTCCGCCAATGCATCAATGTTCTCAATGTCCAACGCATTCGTCGGCTCGTCCAGCGCCAGTATCCCGCAGTTTTGCCCGAACGAGTCGGACAGCGCAAGCCGGATGATGATCGAAGCAAGCATCTTTTGTCCCGCAGAACACCGACCACGCATGTCCATCTCAACCTGATCCTTCGTCATAACAACCTAGGCGCGAAGCTTGGCAACTGACTCAGCCGAACTTTCTCTCAAAGAAGCTCACCCTATAATTATACGACCGTTTCGAGGCGCCACCTTCCACATCGGACCGTATCTTAATCCCATCGATGTCTAGCAAATCCTATTAGCGACCTAAGCGGACGCAGACCCCGCTGGGCATACCTGTTCCTTGATATGTCTTGTTCCATAGATGTCGCATCGTATCATTCACTTCCTCCATCTTTAAACCATGATACTTCATGATCGCACTAACGCACGTCAGCACACACCTCAAAAGTCTATCATTTCAACAAGGACAAACTCACTTGTCCAGCGCTTTCGCATACTTTTCCAAATCGTTGTTCGCCATGTCCGACATCTTTTCATATTCTTATTTAGCACCACAACCATCACAATCACCATCGAACCCACCTTGACTTTGACAAGCTGATCGGTATACCGCTTGTTGGTGTCCTTGTATTCCCGCAGGTCCTTCTCCACCTGCTTTAATGTCTCGTTATGGGAGCTTATCTCACCACCAATGTGAGCGTACTATAGAAGCTCTCACAGTCAGCTGGACGGTACCAACGTGATCCGGGCGCCATTAAAAAACGCCAAACCCACCTTGCTCTGCATCTCCGTCTCACGCTGCTTCTCCGCCTGATAACGATCCTCAAACGTCCGCTTCGCCTTTGCAGCCCCCTCCATGTCATACGAGTCGATCTCGGCCTGGGTACCCGCGATATCCTTGACCAACCTTCTCATCCGAACGTTGTCGCGCAACCTCGAAATCGCGCTCCCACTCTCGTTGATCTCCCGGTCAATTTTAGCGACCGTCTCACGTACGCTCTCGATTCTGATACCAAGTTCCGTAATCTCCCCTTCATAGTGTTCGATCTTTCCCGAGCACTCTGTCAGCAGCTGGGCGCGTTTTTCCCGAACATAGCTAGACAGCCACAAAATCAGGCCCTCGAGTCGATAAGCGGGAAGACAAGATAGGAATCTCACCGATCGACGACCTTGTTAATGTTGTCGAGCTTATCCACACTCATGTTCATCTCCTGCGTCGATCTTTGGGCCTCGACTACCTTGGCGTTCAATTCGGCCTGGACCTGCTGATGCTCCTGTTCCAGGCGTTGGATAGGCACTTGTGCCTCGGAGAGCTTCCCGTCCAATTCCTAGGGGAATGCGGCGTTAGCACGTGACAAATGACCAACGACGAATAATGAAACCTTCGATCGAACATTGAGCGCACTAATCTCGCCCGTCATGACAACGATCCGTTCCTCCATGGTATCCTTGTCCCGAATCTGGTTCCCGAGGGTGCTCTCTTTTTTCTCCATGGAGTGGAGGTCGCCTTCGTATGTCCGGAGCGACGAGTACTGGCGATCGCGCTCCGTCATAATGGCTTGTCGTTCCCGCTCGTTGGCGCGTCTATGAGGGGGTCAATCACCAAACGGAAAATACGACAGAAATACGCTCACATCTCACTCGAGAGGGCGTCGAGCTCGCTCTGCACATCGTCGGCCGTCTTGGTACTCCCAGTAGATCTGAGCTCCTCTTCCAAATTTGTAATTTCGGTCCCAAGGCGCTCAATCTCAGACTGGTTCTTTGTGATTACCGCGGCGTGTTGCTTCAGCGTGGCAATATCCCGGATCTCTTTCTTGATATCATTGACTTTTTGTGCGGCCTAACAAACGGAAGATGTATTATTCATTGTACTTCGCGAAGCCTGTCTAACAGGGCACGTACCTGTTCGGACTGTTCGCTCGCAGAGGGGATCTCAGACTCCGCAGCCTTGATCTGTTTTTCTAGCGCCGGTATATCGCCACCTTTCACTCGGTCCCTCGATGCTTGGTGTGGCAAGAAACACTCCAGTCGACCCAACTCGTTCTGCCACAATTTGAGTTCGTTTGCCTCGTTTTGTATGACTTCGGGGGAGTTCTTTCTGATTTGCTCCTTGAGCTATACGTGGTAAACGAGGTCAGCTCTCAAGTCCCGGAACCTTTTCACAAACTAACGTACGTATTTCTCAAACACGGCGAGTTCCCGGTCGTCCATGTGCCGATTGCAGGCTTGGCAGGTCTTCTTTGCCTTGCCGACTTTGAGGAATGTTTCGTAAACCTCTACCATACCAGCTTTGCCCCCCGCTTCACTATTTGGGAGTGCATATACACGCATGTCAGTTCACGGAAGAAAATACAACGATACATTCTAAACACTTACCTGGTGAGCTCTGCGACATTTTGTCGTGCCTCGGCGAGCGCCTCATTCAGGGGGACACCTCCGTGAATGCCGTCCTTCAAAATTTTCTCGAGTTCTCCACGACGAACGCAATGTCAACTAAGGGACCAAAGGAACAGAACGCCAACGTACGTTTAAGCTCCTCTCGCTTGGTCTTGAGTTGCGATTGTGCCTGAGAAAGTGTCGTCTCTGCTGTCTGCAACGTCTTGTTCACAGCGGTCAGTTCGCCTTCCGCCTCGGCGAGTTCATGTTCTTTGTCCCTGCAAACACGTATAACCAGCCAATGTGCGAACAAAGTGACGTGTCGACGGACCTCGAAATGCGGTCGACCTCACGCTCCATGTTCTCTGCGCGTGCATCCTTGCCGACTATCTTTCTGTACTTCGGATTACACATCTCGAGCCTATGGAAAACTTGTTAACATCCTGATTCAAAAAAAGAGTTGCCTACGCACGTGTTCTTGACTTCGAGCGTCCTACTCCTCACTTCTGACCGCTTCAAGTCTAGCCTTGCTCTCGTATCTGCCTGCAGACTCAGTGACCTGAGTTCTGCGTTCAGGTTATCCCGTTTATCCTCCATGACTCTCGCCTTGGAGGCTCGCTCGCTCAAACGCTCTTCAAAGTTGGCCTCCTTGATGTCTTTCTTGACCTTTTCAAGCCGTAGTTTCTTCTCCTCAATGTCCGCACACAACGTTCGAAGCTCCGAAGCCAATCCTTGCATCGTCTCAACTGCCAGCTCGGCCTTCGCAATCGCCTCCTGCTTCTCTCGCTATATTGGGAGCAGAACGAAGTCAGCGGAGACAACGTGGAGAGATAATAAACAAGACAGACAATCTGCTCCCGGGTATTACTCCGCTGCATCTTCAAGCTTTCCAATTCCGTATGAAGCTGCCTTGATTTACGATTGAACTCGTCGTTCTTGGCACGGATCTCACTCTGAAGCTTTTCATACTCGGAGCGCTGCTTGCTCTGAAGATCCCCAAGTCGATAGATGAATTCGTTGATCTTTTCGCGCTCAAGAGGACTGTGGCTGTATCCCTTGATGTTATGCTTATCGCTAATCTCCCGAATGAGTTCTTCGCGGTCAGCCAAGCGACGATCATGCGCCTATAACAGAATGCACAAATATTAGGGAACGCCGTTGTGAAGATAGACGAGTCCCTACCTTGGCCTCCGCAGCCAACTCTCCGTGTTCATTGACGAGCTCGACGTGCGTACGGCGAGCTTTTGCAAGCTCGTCTTCAAGATCTTGTCTTTCCGAGTCGCATCGTCTCCGATTCTGTTTTTGTTTGGCGATATTCTCGTCAAAGTTTCGCAAACGAGACTGCAACTCTTCGTCGGAACCTGTTCCAAATTTCGGTCAAACGTTTCGTGCTTCACTAATGCAATGCCCAGACCTTCGATCTCTTCGACAGTTTCCCGCGCCTCTGAGAGTTCCTGCTGATAATGTTCTTTTTTCTGTTGGAGATTCTCTACCTTTACGTACACCTCCCGGAACTTGGTCGCAGACTCATAAAATTGCGCATTGTTCTTGACGAGTTTTTCGTACTGTGCTTTGCATTCCTCGTATTGAAGCTGTTTAGTAGTGATGGCATTATTAATATCGACTATGCGAGCACGGAGTTTGTCGGCGTGGGCTTTCTCCTTTGAGAGGGACTCGAGACGTTCCTTGTCTGCTTTGAGATCCGCAACGCGATCCTTGCGCAGCTGTTTGATAGAATCGAGCGCTTTGGTGTACCTGCCCAAGGTCGTCCACAAAAATATAGGAGGAAATTAACGAGTCGACGTACCTCGTCGCCTCGAAGATGTCGTCAAACTTCTTCTTTAGCGCGGCGGGCTCAGCGAGCGGCCACCATGAATCTTCCTGATGACAGAAAATAACATTCTCGAGCACCGACTTGGACACGCCAAGCAAATGCGGAATCTCTGCGTCCATCTCGGCGCACTTGGTCGAAATCACCCCTCGCTGAAGATGGATTGGTGAGCATACTTGCATGCACCTTGGAGTGAAACAAGACCACGCACTTTGCCACCCTTCTCGGCGTTACTGTCCGCCAAGCCAAGAATACTCTCAAGAGTCTTCATCGTCAAACCTGTCTTCTTTGCGGTGACCGACAAATTCCTCACGACAAGCATCCGCTGTCCGTTGGCCGCATGGAACCGCAGCTTGACTTGCGCCTTGACTTCCTTCTCGTTGGCCATCTTTGGGTCGTGTACGAAAGCGCCGCCACGGGTGTTGGGTGGCTGATCGCCCGTCGTGGCATACTTGAGACATTCGATGATGGTCGTCTTACCACTCCCATTGTGACCGACAATGACGGTAACGGGCGAGAAGAATTCGATGACAGATACTTGTTTGTCGTCAAAGGAACGTATCCCTCTGATGGCGAGCTTGTTGAGACTCGACATGGCTCAAGCTATGAGTGGTCCGTGCACACGTTGTAGTTCAGGTATTGGCGAAAGGAGGCGTGACACTTTCACGCCATGTCACGCGTTTTGTCACACTCCCGATCAGGCGAATCCGCCCGCCTTGAATCCATCCAGAAGGTGAAAAGTCAGAGGAATGCAAGGCCATTGCAGTGCGCAGCACGATGCATCGAGCTCCGGGCCATTGGTGAATCGGTCATGTATCACAGGACGCTGAAGTTGAGCGACGTCGTCGAGGTGGGAGTGTCAAGAGTGCGAAGCAGGGAACCCAGAGAAGGAGTGGGCGGGATGTCGAATTGAGACAACATACGGAGGGATATTTGTGTTTTCTAGTGCTCAGGGTAGCGAGCTGTGAAAGAACGCAATCGCTGACAACGATTTAGCAAAATGAAGTCGACACAGATTTTCGCAAGACACTGGCATGCGCCCGCCAGGTTGGCATGCCTTGTCAATCAAAACACGTCGGTAAGAACGTCTAGAATTCGATCTCGTGCTCGCAGCAACCCACAGTGTAAATCTCCTTTGCGCTTGTTGACGTTCAATATTTCAGTTCTCATCCTCAGCTCGCGCAATTCGGCATTTTTCCTAACTACATCATGATCGTACTTTAACGGATTGCTGATGTCGTGGCCGGAGCAGCCGCTTCGGTATTCCGGAACGGCACGAGACCGGAATATGTATGATATGAAACCACAATACCTGATGGGACTACAACAGGGAGACGGGTGGTATGTACACCGCGACGTGGGAAACTGCAGGTCTGCGCAAACGCCTCGTGTCCCGCCTAGTAATGCATATAAGCTCGAGGTATTCAAAATCGGCAGTGATTTCACGGACTATTCGATATGACTACATGATGTCCAGCAAAGAGTATTCAGGGGACGCGTACAAGTACAAATCTCACAGCATGTCGAGTTCAAACACGCGGTAAAGGCCTGGGTTCGGTGATCGCGACTTCCGTAAATTCATCTGTTCCCCAAAGGTGTTTCACCTTCTCGCCGCTGGTCACCTTGGCGAAATGCGCGAAAATAGAAGGGTATTTTGTACGCTCTGCGGCCCCGAGTGATGCGTGGCAACAGCCATAGACCACTCCAGCCAAGAAAATGTCGGCGAGGGTCATGGTGTCCGAGACCAAATAACCAGAAGGACATGTCGCCAGATGTGTCTCAACATAAGTCAGGGCACGAACCAAGCGCCCCGTCTGCTTGTCGAGGACCTGCGGCAACACACCGCTCAGACGAAAAGCCTTGTTGAATATACGGTTCAATACCTACCTCGCGGTTGAATGGCCCGGAAACGCCATATATCACGCCCATGATGTCGTAACTGGGGACTCCCATCTCTTGTTCAGAAAAATGCATCCACTGGTCGACGAGTGCAATCTCTTTTGCATCGGAACCCAGCAAGTTGACTTTGGTCCCCATACCGCTCACTGAAACAGGTCAGATCTCAGTGTCTGGAAACACAAACCCCACTTACGGTAACGGGCAATCGTCGCACCCTCGATCAGCTTGAATCCATCCATGCCCTCAAACGCAGGGATCTTGCCATAAGGGAATGCGGACGTAAAGCCAGCCGGCCTGTCTGTCCAGCTCCACTCAGGTTGTTCCAACTCCAAATCGTTCAGAGCCGCGATGCTGCAGATCTGCCTTACGTGTGTCGGTGTATCTGCGATGTAATCCACAGGGGGACTTACGATCTTGGTATGAGCCTGGCGAGTCCATCCCCAGAGTCTCCCAACGGGCGCCATGTTAATGTCAGTGATCAACTTTCAAGTGGAGGGCGAAAGGGCGAAAGGGAGGATGCAAGAATCTTTCGACCACCTTATACGAATTTCGACGTGCTTAGCAATGTCTGCCCTATTCGCAAGACATGGATTTATGAGGCTAGCGGGACGACATTTACGCAATGACTCGAGGGACTCGATGCCAAGCGTTGCTTAGTACATAGCCATGAGCAAGGCCGGATCACAACACCTGCTTGTCGCCTAGCAATGGCCACCCCTCTTGCAAAAAAGAAATGGTTTAGTGCCAACACTGCCGAGTGGGGAAGACCGACTAGTTGGTCAGTCTCATAGTGATGGAACCGTCCACTTCGAAATGTGTACCTCTGAAAGAACAGCGTTAGGTCGACAACCGCTACTTGCCTTGTGGACCACACCATCTTGGTACTTGTGAGCGAGACGTTGTAAGAAGTTTGGGTAAACACGGGATCAGACGCTTTCCTATGACGCGGGAAATCCCGACTCCACCAACTCGAGGCTACAGGTTGCACGTGCCCAATTGCCATATTAGGTCTCAGCCTCTTGGGAAGGGTACTGCGGCCAGCAAGCCACCATGACACGCAGTGTCCTGGTGTTTTCCCAGGTGCTGGCATATCAAGTGGGCGCCGGCTACTTTGGGAGGTTTCAAGTCGACGAAAACGAAAATGCGTTTGTTGTTGTGTATCAACTTGGTTGGGTGTTTTAGGATCAGGTGCGTAACTATTCGAATGAAACATAAAATCCAGAGTCAAGTCAACTACCATCAGTTATCAACAGCCCCAGACTGGAGTTTGAATCGTACATTCCGCAACTGCCGGAGACTACATAAATCCCGTTCCACGCCTGTGTAACCCGCGGCGACCTAATCAGGTGTGTATTCACTCGGTCAGCTGCTCGAGGGGGCTATCGATATATTACCGCCTCGCGCAGTTGCCGATGAGTCGGACGCCATATATATTTGGGCATGCTACTAAAATGAGCGTGCCCCGCTTGCCTAACTGACCTCCCACACCTCCTCGCCAATGTTTGGTCATATCTCTATCGCTCGACAGCGTTCATGTACAATCAACTGCAACAACACTCTCCGGACCCTCCTCCGATACCTCAAAATCGTGCCAACTTCTGGACTGATCTCATTCATACTCATTTGCATTATATACAGCATCGCTGAATACTACCTCACCGGCTGGCTCTTCGGACTAGGGTTTGTGTGGAAGCCGGCTTTTCCGTGGAGCTGGCGCGTACTGTTCTTCTCGTTGTTTATGGTGCCTACGGTTGCATTCTGTCGTCTCGTGTGGATCTCTTGGCACCACCTGTTACCTGCCGGACACCAGTGGTGGCGTTGCGGATATGGCTCATCGAGACCGTCGCAAGAGTATAGCATGCTGCTACGGAACGAGTCAGATGAGAGGGAGTCATTGGCTGGAGACGATCAAGGCTGCGATTTAGGGGATGTTGAAGATCCAAGACCTACCTCACCTTTCCGACGTCAGGCACCTTGCCATCGTTTATCGTTCCTCCGGTCCCGGCAGTTTATGTCTTGGTTTGCGACATTATGCACGAGTCTTTGGTTTCTACTGCAATACCAGCAGCCAGGAGATATACGGTATCTTCCGCAGATTGAGAAGGCCAATGCTCATCTTAACAGAACCGGATATGGGAACCAAGGTAAATACGATCGGCCTTGGCTGTCTTATCTAGCGACTGATTCGACTGACTGGCTCGCAGAGAAAATATTTATCGGTGCTATGTTTTACAATAACCAAAACGTCATACCCTATTGGTCTGACAGCTTAATCAAAGCCATTCACTACATTGGAGCAGACAATGTCTTCGTCTCCATCGTCGAAAGTGAAAGCGATGACAAATCCCCAGCATTGCTACAACAGCTTGACGACAGATTGGAGGCCATGGGTGTGCAGCGGCGTATATTAACAAACGACAAAACAGTCACAAAACCGCTGGAGCTGTGGGGCAATTATCGCATTTATTTTCTTTCTGCCCTTCGAAATCGCGTCCTTGAACCCTTGGTGGAGAACGGTGGATATGACAAGGTCATGTTCTCGAATGATATCTTCATCGAACCAGAAACAATCCTTGAGCTCCTCTACACCGCCGACGGAGAGTATGACATGGTATGCGGAATGGATTATGGTCAATATGGGTAAGCATCAGTAATCTGTACTTTTTCATTGCGTATGCATATGCTAATGCTCCGGAGGTTGTATGATATGTGGGTATTGCGTGACAAGCGAGGGAACCTGGGCAGCGGGATGTAAGTGTTGGTAATTCCCTTTGCCACTGAGGAAGAAAGAAACTTAGCCTACCATCAGATGGCCGTACTTCTTCGACATGGAAGACTACGAAGCCATGAAAACCGAGTCGCCAGTGCCAGTGTTTACATGTTGGAATGGCATCGTCGTCTTCAAGGCGGACCCCGTTTTGCCCATCCACCTACGATCCAACCGTACGCTCTCAAGCGATCCATTGCCATTCGCCCTCCCCGCCACGCACCCAGCTACCATCGGCCCGAGCCCGGCATCAACACCTCCTGTACGTTTCCGAGCGTCCGCGCCGGGAGAATGCTTTTCGTCGGAATGTTTCTTGTTACCGTACGACTTCAGACGCGTATTCGATATGCAACGAATATTCGTCAACCCTCGTGTTATCGTTGGTTATCGATGGCAGTACGTTTAACTTCTCTCCATCCTCGCCAGTAGCGGGTCATCCTATAATTCTACTCGCGATCCCATCGCTGAAACCAAACTTGTTGCCATGACAGGTATTACGTATATTTCAAGTGGTTCATGAGACATCCCCTGCTCAAGTGGTGGATAGAGAAAGTGTACGATGGAGCGTGGATGCATAAGGCCGTGTTGGTCGTTGGCGACGCGACGCGTGTCTGGCAGTGGGATGGGGGAGATTGTCATCCATGGTGAGGAACAAGGTATGGTCATTATAACTATCCGGGCACTCTGTTATTTTTCTCGTCGTTTCCCTGGCTTGTGCTTGGGTTTTAGGGCTCACTGTTCCAGGGATTCCTGTCGGAATGTAGGGAGAAGGGTTGGTTCGAGTGTACTGCGGGGAACCATCGCAATTTTATCACTTATGCGAGTATAATCTAACGGTGTATCCTTCATGGTACCTAGCTACCAGTTTAGTGCATCGTGTACCACCGTTTAGCATCGAATGCGACATACTAAATACAATAGCGTCGGTATCTCACCATTATATTGGGCATCAGGCTGGCGACCTCGGAACGATACGGGAGATAGTCGATGTGAATATTTGAAAGCAAGTGTAACAATAAACCCACGCCTAGCATGGTACTATACGGCCGGAAGGGATGCTTCACTCCAGCCCTGCAGTATTGCTAACATGCTTCGTTGAAATATGGGCATCATCCTGGTCCTCGATCACTAACACAACCTGGACCTGATCCTGGATCATAACGGGATATGCGTTTTTCCGGCGCAACGAAAAAGAGGTATATAACATGTGTCACAACAGCCTTCGTTTTCCTAGAAAGCGGTATCAGTCCGTCACAGCTACTTATCCCGTATCTCATAAAGTACTACTTGAGAATGAGGAGCTGAGGGAGTCAGGCTCGCTATGTGATCAGGATGCTGGGCCTCCGACCAAGCTCTGAGTCAGCCAGAGATCGGCCATACCCCATCGCCACAAGTCAGTTCAAGTTCAATATTCCGACGGAAAACGCGTTTCCCTGCAACTTGTACAACATAATTATCTTGAAAAGCGGCAGCATGGACTCTAGTACTGTGCCATGAATCGTGGGAAAAAATGTTACAGCTTACTTTCCCGCAAGCTTCAAGCCAAGTTGATGCAGACTGGCATGGAATGCCCGAGGGTGATGTTTGTTATTCTACTCGTCTAATCTCCATGTTAACACAGATTGTAGACAAACATGCAGTGCTTAACTCATTCTCTCGCCTCAAACAACGTACAGCAGATGGCGCGTACAAGTACAACCTATAGTGCTGCTGAAACAGGTTTAGGAGTATGGGAACGCCCTGACATCCGTGATTGCAACTTCGGTAAATTTCACCTCCTCCCAATACTGTTTCACCTTCTCATTTCCAGTCACTCTGGTATAATGGGCAAAAACCAAGGGATACTTTTCACGTTCGGCGGCCCCGAATGAGGTGAGTGAGCAATCATAGAACATCGCCGCCAAAAAGAGGTCGGCGAGGGTTATGGCGTCAGAAACCAGGTAACCGGAGGGACGCGTCGCGAGGTACGCCTCAACGTAATTCAGGGAACGAAAGAGGCGTTCTACTTGCTCGTCGAGGAACTGATCATGTTAGTTCATCAAGGAACGTCAACAGTCTGTGCCTTGATACCTACCTTGCGATTGAACGTGTAAATCCCATACACGGTGCACATGTAGTTGTAGCTCCATTTTCCAATCTCATGCTCCACAAAGTGAACCCACTGATCAACAGTTGCAATCTCTTTCGGATCGGAACCCAGCAGGTTCACCTTGGACCCGAGTCCGCACACTTCCACAGGTGAGTTATCGAAGCATGGCAACTTGAATCTTACTTACGATAACGCGCGATCGTCGCTCCTTCCGATAGCTGGAATCCATCCGAGCACTCGAGTGCAGGGATTTTGCCATACATGAATTTTGTCGTGTACTCGGACGCCCTGTTGAAGAAATGATACTCGGGCTGTTCCAGCTCGAGGTCGTTAAGGGCTGCAACGCTAAGAATCTATGGCTAGAGATCAGGGCATTGAATTTAGCGGTATATTCGCAGCAGCCTACGATTTTTGTTTGAGGCTGATGAGGTTTACCCCAAAGAGTTCCGAGTGGTGCCATGTTTCTAGTCCTCGGCGATTAGCTTGTTCGGGGTAGGTTGAATGACATGGATGTGGTCCCCCAGACCGCCTTGTATACGCTCGAGTGATGACAGCAGCAGATCTTAGCGAGACACCATCACGCCACCGCCACGACATCTCACCCTTATCAGCACCCGTCGACTACTGTTTCGGATCCCCATCAAAGGTTGCGGCCACACTAAGCGACTATAGCCGATTGTCCTGGCCCGTCCGACCGACCTGGCATGTCAATGCAGTGGTGGCCACAATCAACATTAACGTATCGACACACCGGCAGTTCTATTCGTTCATGCCTCACCCTGCTCGCTTGTTCCCAACAGTAGGTCTGTATGTGACCTCTAGCTGGGATATGCTTCTGTCTGGTGTTGTTGCATCTCCTGCTGGTCGTCTTCGGCCCGCGAGTTGCTCAATGGGATTAACGGGCTACAGCTGCCAGCGTCACAGCGCCACTGACAGGCAGTACAGCACGGACACAGTAAGCATTATGGTGTCTGGGTTGTAGAATGATAGGATCCAGGATAATGCATTTGTAGTGATGGAATATCTTCCTTCGCGGTATCCTCCTTGTAAGGATGATGATGTGACTTGCGTGAGTATGCACAGGATTCTTTGGCGTGCGTTTTGACAGACGGGAACACTCGGGACAGGCAAAGAAATGAACGAAGATGAACGGACCGTGCCTAACTTCACGTCTGCCTGTGACCGCAAAGTGAGCGAGGGATCCCATCCCTCGGAGCGAGTTATAACGCGTCAACAGGAGGCGTGCAACATGGACCTTATCGCGCGGTAACTTGCTTGTCACGCATGATGGGAATTACCGGACTTATTCAACAAACTTTCAGCAGGGGGTCGGAAACATGAAACAAATTCATATAAATGGGGGTATTGACACTACGGACTTGAGCACCCCAATACGACGCGACGAATCAGACGATGCTGGAATTCTTGGGTGGCACTAGGAGCGTCACGGACGCGTATCGTGCAAAGCGGATGGCGCTTCTTGAATACGCCTCAGTAACTCACCCGTACCATTTTCCATTTACTCCAAGATTGCACGTTTCTCGTGATCGATCTCATGATCACTCGCCTGTACGACCCTGCGCATGTTCTCTTCGTGAATCCGGCGAAGCAGGGCTGCCGCGTCGGTATCGGTGGGGATCATCATACCGTACTAGGTTTGACATAATCTTCATTGACCGGCAAGCATTCAATAAATGGGTCAGCAATGATCTTGTGGCTGATTTCCTTGATTCTGTCCTCAGATCCAGAGAGGGATGACTCAAATTCCAAGACTTTTGGTCACTTTTCATGATGATGATTGGGACCAGAAGGTGTAGTGGTCAGGGTGACAAGAAGGCCCAATGCTTCACTGCACAACTTCTTCAACACTTTCATTATGAAGATGTGGCATCATGCAGGATCAAAGTTCAACTGTGATTAAATATCCGACTTGGGTATATTTATATAGGCGGAATGTCAGACTCGTCCAAACAACGGGGGCGGAACACTAGAAACGTCCAAATAGGACCATCCTGAAAGGTTGAATTGCCCACATTGAAATGTACTGTCCTCCAGATGCCCTCGAGGGACACAAATCGACGGATTATTGCCTAACACGTGTTACAGTCCACAGTCCAAGCAGTTGGCTGTGATCCAGAGGAATCCCTCTTTCAAGGTCCAAGATGGTTCCTGCCACGGAAACGATCTGGGATGCACTAGGGCATCATGAAATCCACACCCTTTCTCGATTCTGTAGCCTTTTTTGTCGTGCCGCATCGAACTATTTCGTACGGTGACAGTTCTACGCGTCCGGCTTTGGTGTGGCTCGGATATGACCTCTGCCCTCATCCGTTTTGTTGCGAGCCTCGATCCAAACACCGGGGAGAGCACGGATTTGTATTGGCTCTTGATTGAAACGACTACAACAGACGCTATTTAGCAAACGCATACAAATACAAGTATCAAGACAGGTTCAAGAAGGTGGGAAGGGCCTTGGCTCAGTAACCGCGACTTCTGTGAAATGCTCTGTTCCCCAAAATTGCTTCAATTTCTCATTTCCAGTCACTTTGGCGTAATGCGCGAGAATCGATGGGTATTTTTCACGTTCTGCCGCTCCGAGTGCCAGGTAGCAGCAGGCATAGATCCCTCCGACCAAGAAAAGGTCGGCGACTGTCAGAGTGTCCGAGACCAGATAGCCAGAGGGACGATTCGCCAGGTAAGTCTCGACATAAGTCAAGGCGCGAACCAAGCGCTCCGTTTGCTTGTCGAGGGCCTATCGCAGCACACCACTCAGCCAAACAAGTATTTACTACGAGTCAATGCCTACCTCTCGATTGAATGGTCCGGTGAAACCAAATATCAAGCCCATGATATTGGAACCAGGTACTGCAACTTCTTGCTCCGCAAAGTGGGTCCATTGATCAATTTGTGCGATCTCTTTCGCATCGGAGCCAAGCAGATTAACTTTGGTCCCGAGACTGCACACTAACACATGTGAGTCACCGATGCCCGGCCAGTCGAGTTGTGCTTACAATAACGCGCGATAGTCGCACCCTCGATAAGCTTGAATCCGTCCGAGCCCTCGAACGCGGGAATTTTGCCGTAAGGGAACGCGGCCGTATACACAGCCGGCTTGTCCGAAAATTTCCATTCAGGCTGTTCCAGCTCCAGGTCGTTCAGAGCCGCAACACTACAGATCTTGTACGGATGTCAACGGAAGGTAATGTAATTTATGGGAGACTTACGACTTTGGTTTGAGGTTGGCGAGATGATCCCCAGAGAGTTCCGATCGGTGGCATGTTTAGATCAACGACTGGGTTCCAAGCAGTCTGTCAGAGAGGGACGTGAGACGTGAGGTGAGGCTCAGATGAGTCAACGAGATCAGCTTATAAGTGGGGCCGGATTCAGGGACCCTTGACTCCTATTCATATGGGGATATACCGCGCGGCAAGGCCAGTGATGCCAAGCCGGGACATGACGCGTACTATTACTACTGTGGTTGCGAACCTTCAGCTCAAAGGAAAAAAATTGAGCCAGATCATTGAACGGTCATTGCTACCGCAAACGGCCGATCTGTAGTAGTTCAAAACCCAGTGCGCAGAAAATCCAGTGCGCAGAGACGGGTCTGGGGAGGTGGCCCATAGACTGATTTGATCACAGCGGGGATGACTCGAGTCGCATGACAAACCTGGCGCGTCGTGTCACGCGTTGTGTCACATCACGACTATAGGGGGCTGTTCCAATTTGCCGGTTGCGCTGTGACTCATCACCGGCACCAATCACGCGATCCGATTCTTGTTGAAACGAAACGAAATCAGGAGTACGGGAACGGCCTAACCTCTGTGATTGCGACCTCTGTGAACTTCTCCATCTCCCAGAATTGCTTCACCTTTTCGATTCCTGTGACCTTGGCATAGTGGCCAAAAACCAAGGGATACTTTGCACGCTCGGCTACCCCGAGTGCTGTCAGCGAGACATCATAGATCGACCCGGCCAACACAATGTCAGCGAGGGTCACAGCGTCAGAGACCAAGTATCCAGAGGGACGTGTCGCAAGGTGCGCCTCAACATAATCCAGGGAGCGAAAGAGACGCTCTACTTGTTTGTCCAGGAACTAATCACCATTCCATCCTCAGGAAACTTTAATAAGTACAACTGGCTGCCTACCTCGCGATTGAACGTCCCGTAGATGCCGTATATGGTGCACATGTAGTTGTAGCCCCATTTCCCAATCTCATGTTCGACAAAGTGAACCCACTGATCGACTTTCGCGATCTCCTTCGCACTGGAACCCAACAGGTTAATCTTGGTCCCAAGACTGCAAACTAGCTCGGGTGAGTGACTGATGCATCGTGACTGATCTGAAGCTCACTCACTGTAACGCGCGATCGTCGCACCCTCCATCAGCTGGAATCCATCCGAGCCCTCGAAAGCGGGGATCTTGTTATATGTGAACTTGGAATTGTACTCGCCGGGTCGCTTGAGAAAGCGCCATTCAGGTTCTTCCAGCTCCAGGTCGTTGAGAGCAGCAACGCTGAGAATCTTCCACAAGGGATCAGGTGTTGATAATATCAGATCGCAGAAGCTTACGATTTTGGTTTGAGGTTGGTGACGTTTGCCCCAGAGAGTTCCAATTGGTGCCATCTCAAAAGCTCAACGATCTGCTTCTGTGAGAGCCAGCTGAAAAGAGGGGGTTGTGAATTCCGCAGTCCTTCCTTATGTGGGGTTCGGTGATAATCAACATAGTCTGGACTGATAGCCGATGGAATCGTGAACAGTCTATCCTTGTCCGACATCTCACATCAGACATTCGGGTGTCATTCCTGAAGTCCTGAACAGGGCACGGGTAAGTCCTATCTACAACTCCCTGCCATTCAGATCCCCTCTTGAGCACTGATCGGGGACAATGTATATATTACATTCAACACGCGTATTACCCATTCCATCCACCTTTAAAAGGTCGGTGGTGCTCTGGGTTCAGTGACTCGTACGTCCGTGAATTCTTCCGTTCCCCAGTACTGTTTCACCCTCTCATCCGTAGTCACCTTGGCATAGTGAGCGAAAATGTGCGGGTACTGCGCGCGTTCTGCAGATCCGAGCGTGAACTGCGCCGCAGCGAAGATCACGCCAGCTAGAGTAAAGTCGGCGAGGGTCAGCGTGTCCAATGCCACGTAACCGGAGGGGCACGCGGCGAGGTGGGACTCGAGGTAGTTGAGGGCCCGGATGATCCGTTCTTGATGCTTCTCTACCATCTACAGTTCGTGTGGTGAAGTCAGGGAACCAGCCAACACCGAAGTTTATTCTAGTTCCTTGCCTCGAGACTGAAAGGTGTGTACAGGCCGTAGATCATGCCCGTGATGTTCTGAGTTGGTGCGCTGATCTCGTGTTCAGCAAAGTGCACCCATTGCTCGATGATCGCGGTTTCCTGCGCATTAGAGCCCAACAAATTGACCTTGCCGATGCTGCTCACTACACGAATGAGTCTGCGATCATCGTTGACCGAACCAGTCCAGGCCACTCACGATAGCGAGCAATTGTAGCCCCTTCGACCAGCCTAAATCCATCCTTGCCCTTGAATGCAGGGATCTTCCCATAGGGAAAATCGGCCACAAATTCCGCGGGCTTGTTCGAGAACGACCACTGAGGTACCTCGAGTTCGAATTGGTTAATGGCTGCAACACTGAGGATCTGTAACGAGGCCCGATATTAGCCTTCATTTGAAGGTGCATATGGGATACACAAGTAGGCGTACGACTTTGGACTGACGCTGGCGGGGATGACCCCATAGAGTGCCGATGACAGTCATCTTGTGGAGGATAGAAGTTACTGAGAACACCGAGAAGTGAATTACACTTGCTGGAGAGAAGTCATCCTCTTATACGTTCCAAGTTTGTAACCGATCGATAAATGCTGCCCCGGTGAACTCACATCCAAAAATACAACGGGAATCAGTCAGCAGATACATTGTTGAATCAGCAATCCACAGGGATTTCGCCACATTGCATAACGTTTGCAAAGGATACTGATGCAACCACTGCGGTAATTTGATCCCACCATGTGCATGCTGAGTCAACAGACTCTCATAATGCCATTTCCTAACCAGCAGGACTACCACCTACGAACAACATGAACGCACAGCGTCCTCGCAATGCCGATACCCGGCAATTGAAACCTGATTCAGCGGTACCGCAGTTTGTATCAGTCATGTCAGCTTGAGAATCTTGGAACCCCAAGAATGTCGGGAAACTTTACCGAGCGCGGGCTTAAACCATTGGCTAGTTCGCTGACCAACCCGTCTATGAGGTAGAATAGACAAGTATCCTGACCTCATAGCCCGGTTGCTCACCAGACTCCCCAAGACTTGAGCTTCGTTTCAGCACGACGCTTATAAAACATGATACGCTAGTAACACGACACGGACCATACCTCTGACGGAACGCTGAACAAGGCGTCAAATCCCCACCTACCAATCAAGAGATTGAACGGGTTCCCTCCTCCAGTCGAATATTCCCCCGCGCTCGTTGAATGCTGTCTCGTCGAAACCCGAGTCTTGGAGGGCGGGTTGTACACCAAAATCTAGCAACGACCTCCCAGGCGTCTTCCCCCCCTCTGTACAGTTCAAAAATCTGATAAATGGCCGTCAGGGATTGATGGGTACCTCCGATACGACACCTGCCTCATCTTTTCATCTAGATTCAAGTAAGAATCTTTCATAGCATCATTGTCCTCGGGGACCAAGCACTCTTGAGCAGCATGCCGCTCAAGAAACGCCTCGAATTGCTCTTTTGTAATGGTGAGATGGCGCGCATCGCGAAGTGATCCCGTCTCAGCGCCTGTATTTTCCGAATCCAACAAAAGTACTTGGAAAACCTGCTCAGACATATCAATCTGTCTCCCGGACTGTTCCGTTAGCATACAAAATCCTACCTTCCACCGGAAAGGCGCAAGCTGCTCAATCTGCTCATTCATGTCTTCTTCCCAGTTGTTTCTGTAGGGATTGAATCAGCGAGCGATATGAGTGATTTCAACATACACACATAGTAACGACCGTGTTAATTTTGACCCTAATGCTTCTGTCTTTGGCCCACGTTGCAACCTTGAATACATTGTCGATATGGGTCGCAGCAGTCCCATTTTCCGCTCGACCCTGCCTGACGTTGGTCTCCACGTCGAACGAATCGCACGATATCGCCATCACATCCAGATATTGGCCATATTGATCCAGCCATTTATCTGTTACCTTGGAGCCATTATTCACAACAGAGCAGGATTCGATACGGAGCTCCTCTTTACAGAATTTGAAGACCTCTCCAATGTAGCGAGGTTGGAGAAACGGTTCACCACCGCTGATGTTGAGTTTCTTCATGCCTGCATTGGCAAGCATGCGAAGACCGCGTTTTGCGTCGTCTAGTGGGAGAATGAACTGATTCGTGTTTGTATGGAAGCAAAAGTGGCACCCGTAATTGCATCTCCTATTGGGAAACCAATTAACGGAGACGGGTGTGATTGCTGGTGTGATATTGAAGAAAGGGATGGAGACATCAATCCAGGGGAGTTTCATGTTGAGATGGTGTGATGGTAAATAGGAACTAAGGAGTACGAAGAACCCGTAACGTCACATTCTCTCTTGGGAAATGTCAAGCATGTCCAAATAATTGGTTACGCTTATCTACCATGTTGCCTTTCTCGCTCGCTCGCCGACCATCTCGTTTCCGCACTACCACAGAATGACACGCGCGTCAGCTCTTTCGCTTACTATTTGGGTTGGGCGATGCTTCGAAGTTAGCAATCAAAGCAGGGGGTCAACCCCTTGCACGAATGTGTGTGGGCATTGGAGCAGGTTTTATCTGGCCTCGAACAGATGATTTTTATGGTCATGATACTATGGCCGCTACCAATTTATAAACATTTTTAGATCCTCTGACAAGCACCCCAAATACAGGACGATCTTATCCGACTGGGGGTATGTATTGTTGACCGCCTCGCGTCGCCTGTACGGGTGTAGAATACACGACGGGCCCCGTGTGGCTAATCTCATATCATCGCTCGCCGCTGCGAAGGAGCTTGTGTGGCCGCGGCTTACTCGTGAGCTTCACTTTTGACAATGAGATATAGTCCACTTGGAAGAGGGTCTTTTGGCCGGAAAAATCAGACTTCCCTGGTACGTGTATTTGTTGAGATCAAAGTCGAAGAGGTCAACGTGCATTACGCCATATAGAGGGAGATATGCGCCGTCGCTTGCCTCGTTCCCAAAACGATATGCATTCGCTGCGTCCTCATTCTTCCTAACCTTGCTCTAGAACTTGAGGCACAGCATGGCCCTCGCAGATACGTCGACCGAGCTTGCCAAGAAGAACGGTACCTCCGTCTAGTCGTCCATCGCCTGGGCGGGTTCTTGTACCATCACGTACGACCCGTGTTTTATTACATCTTCATTTATACCAATCGTGTTCTATCGACACGTCAAGCGTATGCTAGAGAATTGCGCAAGCAGTGATGTCGTATCTACCGAGATGGGGGGATCGATGACATCATCATCAGAACGGCTGATCGCAGGTACGTACCTTTGGCTATGGGTGAAGGTTCAAAAAGAAATGTCCGACAACCAGGAGCTGCTACGAGAAGGTCACTCAACATATCTGTTGACAAGGTTCATGACTTGAAGATAGACAACGAAGGATGCATCGAACTGACTGAGACCGACATAATGATATAGACTCATACGAAATCCCGTTCAGAACGCCATCATCGCTTACATGAAACCCCTTCCACCTCAACGCTCCCTGCTCGCCTCGACATCCTCTCCAACGCTCTCCGCCTCGGGTCCCCTGATCCCCGCCCACCGATCCCACTCTGCCCGCTCGCATACCCCAAGCTCGTCGCACGCATTCCCATATCCCGTCGCACACCTATCGTCACAGGCCGCCGAACGGTCGTACTCGTAGGCTCGTTGTCGCCTTCACGCGCGTCGTCTTTCACTGGCTTGGTCTTGCAGTCGGCTCGCGAACGAGGTGGCCCGGCAATCGCCCAGCTGACTTGAATGCTGCGTTTGATGCTCCATAGCCAAATGAGCCCAAAGACGGGCGTGCTCACAAGGACGTTGAGAACGGGAAACAGGTCAGGGTACCGTGCGGGAGGTGTAACGGTTATCTCAAGCAGATGTAAAAGGATCATGGATATGTTGACCACCTAGGAAGGGACCTCGTCAATCACGTCGGACAGATAGGTATGTCGTTGAAAAGGCCACGTACGGTCATAAGCAAGTGCACGATAGAGTCGAATGGATTCCAAAAGAGGTTGTAGCCTATGAGACGGCACCAGAGTAAGAGCATTGCAACGTATTGCACGCCGAGACCGTCCTTTTTTAATAATGGCCACATACTGTGATGAGCCACATGAGTTTTACAAAGCAAGGCATCCGAACAATCCTAACCTGAAGACACCGACAACGTTTCCGAGAGCACCCCAGGCAAATACTTCCTCACCAGGCGATGCACCAGAGAGAAGGAGAGTAAGGGGGAGGAGAGGTAATAAGATGGACTTTTCGTGAACTTGGAACGAAAAAAGGAAAAACGACATCGAAGTTGTCAGCAACGCATATGGGAGCAAAGGTAGCGTTGGGGTAGCCGCTTCCGACCGTCGATCGACTGGAGTTGATTGCGTCTTGTAACAACCCCACAAAAGTCCAGCAACGGCAGGTGAGAATCCAAATAATGTCAAGGCCGCGGAGCCTTTGACGAGCAACGACTCCTTCCCATCAAACAAACGCTTCCATTTGAAGACGGTGACATTTGTGAAACACCAAAAGTTGGCAACCTTGTCTTCGAACAGACCACGGGAGAACGGAAAAATACGTGATATCGAGGTTGTAAGAGCGGATATGGGGGAAAACGGTGGAAGAAAGGGTGAAAAGAGCATAGCAAAGGAGAGTGTAGTAACCAGTGCCAGTCTGGTAAATAGTCGGAGGCTAGCGCCCTTATTAGTGCCGCACGTTTGTCCACAAGTGGTGATCGTACCCTTTTCTAGGCCCCATGAAGATACACTTTCCGAACAGATACACTCCAATGGCAGGGGCGTAATAAAGCGACATTTGCTTGAAGCCTAAGCTGAGCACAAATAATACTGCCCCAACCAAGTCAAACCCGAGCGCAAACGCGTTGACCGCTAACAACGTAAATCCTAGTGTTGCGGACTATGTCAGACTGTATAATGAATGTCATCTGGTTTACACACCAAGCATCACCGAATTATATTGGAAGTGGCCAAAATCGATGAGCAGAAGTGCAGGGTGGAATAATAGTGTGACAAGCGCAGCATGCTATCGTTCGGGTGAAGTCGAAGACGAAAATGTGGTAAAGGAATACCATACCTGCGTCCTTGAAGAACGTGTAGCATGCCAGATCCGCGTGAAGGCATACAGCGCCGGGACGTAGATAAGAGCGTCAAGTATAATCACAGTTGCGCGCATGAATAGTTTATTTCCCGGAGTTTCGAGTCCGCGAGAAGTATCCAGAGCGAACCACGAGGGTTCTATCCATGAACCGCTTGAAGGAAGGTTGGTCCAAATGATTGCATGCAGGGTGTTTAATTACTCACATTTTTCCACATATCCAGGAGACATAGGCCGTCAATGGAGGATAGTCAAGACCCCAGTATTGGAGATCGTAATGATACCACTGTTGAACAGGGAGGTTGATGGTTAATTCCATCCAGTGTCGCTGTGCTTCATAATCACCGAACATGGGTGGTATGCCACGCCCTAACAACACATTCAATGTAAGAAATGAAGTGCGCGGATCAGGAACATACCCGAGTAACTTCCTAGACCTATGCACCACTTGATGTATGTTGAGGCGGCAATTGCACAAGGTACCACCCATGCCTTCATGTTACGCCTATGCATCCAGCGGACCCATCGTCTCACAGCACCCTGATCTGTTGTGTCGTCACCTTGAGCCCTCCTGAGAGCTGCGACACGGGCTTGTTTCTCTTGTTCCAAGAGCACGCTAAAGGTCAGTTGCCTACTCGAGCTCCGAGGGAAGACGGATGGCGTGGACGAGGCAGCAGAAAGAGGTGATATACAACGTGCTTGTGAATCGGGATCGGAGAATGTGCCCGCCTTGAGCCAAGACAAACTCTCAGAAGTGTGTGACAGATGCCTGCGAGGCACAGGCGAAACAATCTCGGCAGGTTCAGCGTCCGGGCTGTAAACAGTAAAATCACAGAAGGAACTACGACGTCCCGGACATACGTACGCGATGGCTCTTATGCTGGCCACGGAACTGCGAAGGCGCAGCGACCGAGTATTTTGGAAGCTGGTGGTCGAGGCATGGGACATGGAGTTCAGCGAGGCGGTCCTGTTGCGAGCATTTCGTGCGAAGGTTTCTTGGTACTCCGCGTCCTCTGGTAGTACATCCATGGTGTGAAATCCAAGGTGTCTCCAGACGAGGTACACTGGGCGGCGTCAAGACCCAGGAATCATATAACCGAAACTACCCATGGGTTCCTTTGTTTGGCAGCAGTCTTGAACACAAACAACCACCTTTGGCACTAGATATACAATGCCTCGTTCCAATGTCAATGTAAACCACCAGACAACCGATGCTGATCCAAATATCCAATGGCAGAGCCCTTCGTTACCTGGTAAGCTCTGCAAGCACCAAGTTGAGGACATGAAACCAGTCCCCCGAACAGCCAGGTTCCGCGTCGCAGTCAAGTTGTCTATCCCCCGTTATTCTCTCAGTGCCGACGAGTGTGCTAGAAGACCTGCACCCTTCAATCTGTTGACTCCAGGGAATCCCGAATCAATGACATCAGGATGATCTTTCACTTCCATTGAGAAAAATACCCATAGCAAATCCACATGCCAGGCTGCTATGAAAACTATGGGCATAGAATTCTACTTTCTGAGTACCCCATCCATCAGTCGGGATCCCACAAGCGCCAGGTAAAAGCAAGAGTTTAGGATCTGGCTAAATTCCAGGTTTCATGGAAATCAGATATTCATGAATGTGAAAGTGGAATGGAACAATCATAAATGTGACTCAATAGTCAAAACCGCTACATGAAACATTGACTCAGACAACTTTTACAGCTTGTACTCCAGCCTCATCAAAACCTCATCTTTCTTCCCGATGATCTCATTGACGTCACCGTACCCGGCGAGTCCCATCGTAATATTCAGATCGCAAATGGTCTGCAACAAGATCTGTTCGACGCCCTCTTGTCCCGCGATCGTGAGGCCGTACATGAGTGGGCGCCCGACTACATGATCAGGATTAAACTCCCACAGGCGGTGTGCAAGAAAGGAAGAGACGAACTCAGAACACCTTGAGCGCCTATCGCAAGGGCCTTGATGACATCGCTTCCGGTGCGAACTCCAGAGTCGAAAAGAACAGTGAGTTTTCCTGATCGTTGGGCAGCACGTACTTTGTGCGAGCGCATGACCATGTCAAGTGCATCCAACGAGCCGATCGCCCCATCGACCTGACGACCACCTTCAAGTGTTCGTATGTCAGTCCACCGGGTCTTAATACGCACAGTAACATACATACCATGGTTCGAAACAATGATTCCTTCGATTCCTAGTGTAATTGCCTTCTCTGCATCCTGCACGTCCGAGAGCGGACACACCGTTCAGCAACGGGATCAATGATGTTCCACTCCCGACACTACTCACCGAAACGCGCTGGATACCTTTGAGTACGATGGGCCCATCCCAATTGTCTCTGATAAACTTCAAGTCTTCCCATGTCCTAAACACACCCGAGTTCACCTCGCCAAGCCACTCCTTACCCAACAACATCTCCCTTGCCACACGCTCGTCGCCCTTTTCGAACGCTGCCTCCCTGATTTTTGCCGGCTCAAACGGGAACACGGGAAAGTCGCCTTGGCGGGGTTCGAGACCAAGCCGCTTCATAAATACGGGGTCCGATGTACCGACTTGAATCCCAACTCCGTATGCAAAAGGGAGATAGGATGTTTCAAGATCGTGTGGGCGCCAACCAAGGAGCATCGTGTCCAGGGTGATCACGAGCGCTGTGAACCCGCTCGCTTTCGCGCGTTTGAGCAACGAAAGGACTATTTCAGCGGTACGGGGCCTACAGGACGCGCAAGGGGAGTGAGTGATCCCCCAAAAACACGGACGGTAGCGAAAGAGAAAGAGGTTTCACCAGTAAAGTTGGTACCAACGGTGGCCATGAGGACCATTGGCTGCCGCCACGTGCTCAATGGACCGGCTGGACGCAGTACTCATGATATATGGAACACCAACGTGCCCCGCTGCGCGTGCAGTTGCGAGCTCACCATCAGGATGAAGGATACCTTGCACGCCAATGGGTGCAAGGAATATCGGGGTAGGGTACTTGACACCCATGACGGTGGTCTGTGAAGTATGTCATGAGAACTTGCTAGAGTCCCGAAGGCAGGGGGCAACTACTTCTAGATTGCGGTTCGTTGTGCCGATCAGCATTCGAGGGACGATCTTCCAGTTATCAAACGCCTTCTTGTTGGCAGCGTCCGTCGAACACGTCCCTGCACTGCCGAAGGTGTACATGTATGCCGCTGACAGGGGCAGAAGAAGGCGCATGAATCGTCATAAGTATGAGTCGGCTCAAGTGATATTGTTTGGAACGCACACAGATGGTCTTTCATGACCTCTCTCGCTTTGTCTTCTATTTCTTTGATGTTGACCGTGCCCAGGACGGGTGGCTGGGCTTGTATGTAGACATCCATCAAGAACTTGGTCCATTGGTCCGGAAGTGGGGGTTGAGCCGTCATATCGAACGCTTCCCTGGGACCTAGCAAAAATCCGAGCCGCACTTGGTGGGCGTGAGTACCACGAATTCATCGAATATGAGAGCCAATTTGTCACCAAATTTGCCATGCTGACTGACCTGAACCGTTGACCCTGAGTAATTTCGCACTGGAAGAACCCTTACCCTGTTGATTCGATGATCCATAATACTTGCACTCGGACTCCGCCATCAAGATGGTCGTGGTTTTCCGTCCATCCCAGCCGTACGGCAACAGGCAGCCACGTTGATGCAAACGTCACAAGTCTAGTGTACAGTTTGGTTAGTTCTTGGGACGTCAGCACTTCACTGGCAGCTGCTGTGCGAGACATTGATATGGCGAGTCCTTGTCAGCAAATACTCATATGTATGAACCTCAGCATGTAGGAAATAATTCCACACACGGACGTACTACAAGGCTTCTACTCTCCCATTCCATGTTGGACCGCCCACACTGACATGACACATAGATAATATGTACACTATATGCTAAAATGAAATTCACAATACGTTGGTACAGGCAGAGCTGGAAGAACCAACCCCATCGCAGACTCCTCGGGGACGCCAGAGGATGCTGGACAACACAGGGTGTTATATATCAAGTTGGTATTAGTTGGAGACATTAGGAAACGCTGAGTCCAGATGTCTCTGAGTACGTCAAGATACGCGAAATACACAACTGTAAGAGATCACTAAAGGCAGGCACTGTCGAATCGCAGTTTTCTCAGGCGAAAGTCAAGAACTACTCGTCATTGTAGATGGCTATGAAACATCAGATTCCGAGTCTGACTCTGGGGAGGCTGTAAGAGAAGTTACCAAAAGCGAGCACCGTCAGGTCGCAGTTTTCCTAGCCATACCACCAGGTGCATCGGTTGCAAAAAAGAGAAAGCCCAGGCCGTCCCTCGACGCACATGCATTGATTACGTGCTCGAACCAGTGTCATGAAGCGAACATGTTGAGCAGTTGATTGAGAGTGGTGACCCGGAATGATGGCCTGCCGACCACGATGGAGGCAACCCTTCCGAGATCCACTGAAGAACGACATGGCTGGCATTGACGAGCGTCTCGCTGTTAGGTGTCTGTTGATCGAGCCAGCTGCACGGCCGCGCTGGGGGTGGGCTGTAGCCGCGGCGCGGCTGATTCATGTTTGCATCTGTTATGTCCGGAGTCGCACTGGTGGGAGTGACCACATATGATACACAGCCGAGTCAAATTTTGCACTGTCACCTAGGTCAGTTCGGTTTACTATAATGGAAAATGTCATGCATTGAAGGTGCAAGTTGCATCGAGACAAAGAGAAACCGAACTGGGGACCTGGGAGCACTACCTGCTTCCGTGTCTTGGAATTATATCCATAAAATCACCGATCAAGCTATGTATGTCATGTGATCTAGAAGTACATCAGCGGAGATGAATACATCGCGAGCTTGACACTGTCATGTCGGACAATCTAAGGTTGACCTCAGAGGAACATATGTAGGAGTCGCCCGCACGAAACCCAAGTACGGGAAACGTCGATGTAAGAACAGTGTCTAAAGCTAGGCAGTAATGGTACCCACTAACCGACCGTTACAACGATCCACAAGCCCGGGACAGGATCCCTTTTCCCCCAGTATCAACGCGACGATACCAACCCGAACACATCACGTTCGGGGGAATGTAATACCGCAGCCTTCTCCGACACAATGTCTACGTCGTCGTCCGCATCCATGTCCGCATCCACATCCGTGTCGATCCAGGCATCTGCCTCCGTACCGTCCTCTAACAGACTCGTCACCCCCAATGTCAACGGGATCGACGGTCGACGGAATTCGTCCGGAGGTCTACTCTTGGTCTTGGCTCTGACATGTGGTGGAGACAGAACAGATGAGACGCCAAACACATCTCCCAACGAGCCTTCGTGAACATCCACGCGGTCATTCTCCCGATCCTTGTGCCCTGCACCCCCGGACCATTTCCCACTACTGCCACGTCGCTCACGCAAGACCTTGATCTCGTGTAAATGTGCCGTGCGTGCCCAGCGCTTCGCAGAACGCACGTGCGGGTGGCTGGATGTAGAAGATGAGTGGGATCGAGAGAGTGCTTCTGCCCTAGGCAATGTATGTAGTTCAGTCGACATGAACAAACGGGGTTTCGTGGGTGTCCGAAAGGCAGATGACGTGTATGCACGCTTGTGCGAGGACGTCGATGCCATAGGCAACTTGAAAGCCTTTGCGATGTGCTGGTGCATGTGAGAGTGTAACAAGGGCTTTGGGTCCTGACTAGTTGCTGATCCTGGAAACGGCAAGCGATTGTCCATGGCTAGTCATGGGTTTTGATCTCAGTAAAAACGACTCTCGAATGATGAGACGATAGTCACCGATGTCCTGCTCACTTTTTACTACCCTACTTTGTCCAGTTGGGCTGTGACTTCGTCTCTTGAGCGAGTTCCAACCATCTGCGCCACTACCAAAGCTGAGATCACGAACCCCCCGTTCCCGGGTCGAGCCAGGCACAGAGTACTGTGCAGGAGCACCGCGTGTGAGACCAATAAATACGAGTACTGCAAGCAGTAGACACAATTGAGCTATACCGAGCCGCTTCTCCAGCACGACCTGCACCGCTTGAGCTAAACATAAATCCGCTGACAACGCAGTATTTACCTCGTCTGTGAGATAGTTGACACGAGAAAGCAGTTCGCCATGTTCGAGCTCCAATCGCAGCCGTTGCCTTTCCCACTCGTAGACTGTACGCTGGTACATCTGTGCTTGAATTCGGCTCTGCATAGAGCGCAGCAGTTCAGTTGACGCTGATGACAGGCTACCAGAGTCAAGATACGTACGACGCTCTCGAGTCTTCCGACTTCTTCGTTGAGCTTTCTCAACACCTCCCGAACACCAGCGGTTTGCTCTTCCACATACTGTGCGTACAAGGTATGATTTGCTTCGAGGGTGGTCAAGCGGTTCATGATCGTTCGATAAATGGATTCTCCGCTCCACTGCTGGGAAGATGCTGTATGAGGAGTTTGCTGAACCAGTGGAGGCATTGGAGAGATGCTTGGCTGTGACGAAATTGTCTGCATGTCAATGTCATGATGTGGTTGCTCGGTTGCAGGGGTGGGTGAAACAACAACAGACGCTGGCGACGACACGGACAGGAGCGACGAAATTGCCTCCGTTACCGAATGTATCTCTGCGGGTTGTACTGCGAACGTCTGCTGTGCTCCATCCCTACTGCTCGACATCGGAGGTCCCTCGCTGGGGACGGGAGACGATCTTCGAAGCTGGACGTGCGTCGATGATGAGCTGGGGGAGGAGGGCTCCTCACGAATTGGCTCATCCGCCGCCCCAGCGAGCGATGGGGATAAGACAGTGGCTGACTGGCTCTCGGCCTGCGCAGGCTGGATCATGGAAACGTTCGCGTTGTCATTGTTGGATGCTACTTGGGAACTCAAGTCGTTGCTCGCCACTGGGTATTCTGCAATCGACGAGTGTTGTGCAGCAGAGTCTCGAAGTCGGGCATGACTTTCGGCTTGCCACACGTCCCATTTCCATTCTTCGAGATGAGTGAGTCCGTATACCCGAAGCAGGGAAATGGGGCAGTAATACTCCTGTCCGTAGTGTGAATGAAAGTCGATCCGAATATACCGGTAGAAATCCCGCAACGACGTCGGTGGATGAAAAGACTGGTTACCATTAGACCAAAAACGACGCACGCGAACTTGCAAGTCTCACCTGCACGCCCCTGACATTCTTTGCGCGATAAGTACCAGCAGGGGTCCACCCCTCATTAGTACTAGTGTACGTTTTTGCGACGCTCACGGAGAAATCCTTGAATACCCCACTAAAGAACTCGAAGTTGGCCAATTGCACGGTATCAATCCTAATGTCGTCGCAAAGTTCCACGACAACGAATTGTCCATCTGCGCTACATGGGGAGAGCATGTACTTGTCCTTTGTGGACAAAAGGATTGACGAAGGTGATTTGGCAGACTTGTGAGACATGTGTACTCGTGCAGAACAGTCCACGTTGGCATAGTTGAACCGATCGACGATGGGTACACGGAAGTGTGGTGGGAGGGCATCGTCATTTATAGGATATGAGAGGTCCGGAGATAGTGTAGCGTCTACTGGTGGGGTGTCGGTACTCTGAACGCTGGTTGTGCTTGGAAGATCAGTGTCGGACCTCTGTTTCGCAGGGACGGTTTGCGAGCTAACGTAGAAGTGTTTCGTCTTCCAATCCTCGAATGAGAGAAGAACATCTTCGGGTCCCTCTGAAGGGTCAACGCTTGGTGGTGGTTTCAAGCAGCATAACAGTGGCTCTGGCTGCCGAGCCCGGTGTACGACTGCTATAGCACGAAATGGGTCGTTGGACGACGTTGGTGGTGAGGAAGCTGCGACGACCGAGACTGGGAGAGCAGCAAGGCTGATCATCAAGGACAGTGCCAGCAACGTCCTTCGCGAAGGATTCATCTTCGATCCCTACAACTGTCGGGGTCGCACAAGGCCAAGCTGCAACATCGCACCTGACACGTCCGTGAATACAGTGACACGGGTCAGATTAGGTCCGAAGTTATACACAATCTTGAAGCTTGATCACACAGGTCTAAGCGGACAAATGGAACACTACGAGCGTTCTACAGAAAGACACCCCAAAACATCAACGGGTTTGACAACAAATCATTGCACGCGGAACCTGAAGGCATCTACTAGCTTACCAAAGCCGGTAGGCATTCAATGATTCGCTACTTATCGGGACTCTCTGGGTAGCAGGTGCAATTGTCACAAGGCAACAGGAACGGAAGGTGTAGGTAGACAAGAAGTGCCTTAGTCGTATTGTGTTTATCTACGTCGCGGAAGAAACAAAGCCGTTTCAACACTAAAGAACATGTCAGATACTGCTGTCATTCAATTTGATCTGACTCACACCAACAGCTTCACCAGCCCTCGTGTGCATGATGAGGGCCACAATGAGACCTAGAATTCCTTATTAATATGACGGATCCCGGCTACCCAGCGGAACATACCGTAGAGCCCCAATACTTCGGCGAAGATAAGAATCAGAACCTACGTGACACGTCAGCATGTAGGGGATTATGTGACGGGCACGGAAAGTTTACCATTCCGACGAATAACCGTGGTTGCTGTGCAGTGCCCCTCACACCCGCATCACCGACAATTCCAATTGCAAAACCAGCCGCAAGCCCGGCGAGGCCAACGGAAAGACCAGCACCGAGATCAATGAAACTGGATGCAAGTGACATGGCGGAACTGACTAAATCCGTCTCTCAGTTGATTCGGTAGAATAGAGAAGAACAACCAAACGCACGTGAACTTGAGATAAGGACCGAAACAACCAGACCGTAAATCTATGTGGCTCATTACGGTTGTGCAAAGTCAACCGAAAAAGAAACCGACCGCAATGATACCAGCCATGATGACTGGGATGACGCATCTCATGACGAGGTCAGGTCGGAGGACACCCATGGCAGAGATGCCGACACCAGATTTTGCTGTGCCATAACTTGAGATTTGTGAGGTGAAGCATCAATTTTTTGGCAACAGTCGCATACGCACCTAGCCCCAATGCCTACAGAGAAACAAAGAAAAGATACACCAAGTTAATTGTTGTCACTGAAAGTTTCGGGTCCCTCACATGTGAACACGATCGCAGAAGTACAGCCCTAGGGCCTGTTTCAGTATCGGCTCCAACATTGACTCGTAGATACTCACCATGGCGCCAAAGAAGGGAGCGTATACGGGACAAAGGTCAGACATTTCTGTAGTACTGCGAGAAACGCGAAGCGTTGCTACGATGTTGCTGGTTTGGATCAACAATTTGCTACGGAGAGGAACTCCTTCGGATATTTCCGAGCGGAGACTGAACTACAAAGCGTGGCAAATTCAGCGTTTGGGACCAAATAAACACCTTTCGGAAAACCGAAGCAGGTTTAGTAACTCGAGTGTTCGAGTTTTCCCACACTGGCATGTCCGCCTGTCTCCGCTTTACTCGGAGGGTAAGCCATCACCACGAGTCCTTTTAAATATAATCCGTATCTTTGATACAGGTTTGGAAGTCCTTCATCGACAACAAAGGTATGTCGAATTCCCTACGAAACATCCACGTTTCTGACGCGGACGGATCATCAAGGCCACGATGCACAATGCTTTCCAAACGTTTGTATACTGTCCTTCACAGCTATTCACATACTTGAGTCAAGAATTATAGCTCGTTATTACCCGTGCTACTCCTGGCCGTGTCGAAACGAAGCTCAGAATAGAGTCATATAATCGTGCGTGTTCTTGCCGTCAACATTCTTGAATACCATTCAACGTCATTCCTAGTCAATAGAGTTGGGGTATGCTCGGCTTGTTCACACCAGGCGCTGATACCATGAGTCCACCAGACCGTTCATGGGGGTCTGATCATGTCGCTTACGGATACCCTCGGCTCCTTGGCTGTCGCCTCCAAGGGACAATACATGACAGGCGTCTCGACAGATATCAGCACCTCGTTCATCAGACCCGCGGGTAGAGTCGGCGACGTTCTACACGCAACAGCAATGATAACTGCTTTGGGTACAAAACATGTCGTTCAATGGTCCGGGATAACTCATAGCCTATTTCACCAGGGACAAACTTGGCTTATACCCGTGTAGACTTTACAACCGAGAGCGGCGATTTGGTCGCATATGGAAGTAAGTAGTCATACTTTTCGCAGGTGATATGGCCTCGTCCCTGACATCGCCCACAGCACACACGAAGTACGTGGGTAAATCGTCGTCTGATCCGGTAGGACATTGCTTATAACCATGCTAACTCACTGATGCTCTAATAACAGAAGAACGTGAAGTTCTCCGAAGATGGCGAGAAAGTTATAGAGGGTACGGATATTGGATAGATGACTGCCTTGCTATACACACATGACTTTACATTGCTTTGCCTCAATTGGTATGTACACTTCACTGCGACTTCATTGCCCAATACACCGTGAACAGGGGCATAAAAGACATTGAATAGAGGCGGGCCATTAGCAGGTGGTGGAGTAGACAGACAGCATCCAAGAACCAATGCGAACGAATGACACGGTTGGATAGATGCACTCATCCTTTGGGATGTCCGAGTCCCCCTCGCCGCATAGTAATCCGCATGGCTCGAAATCATGAGCGATGGGCTGCCGTTATCGCTCATAACACTATAGATACAACCCACTGTGATCGAAGAGTGACCATCAAATCATTCGGAGCAGGCGTTGGTGATATGTACATCACCGCCTAAGACATGCTCGCCATCCGCTCCCTTCCCAGCCTTTGACAAACTCTTCTTCTGAAAACCTCTCCACAGCCCACAGTCTGGCTCGTTCCCTATACCCGCGCTCCGTGGCAGCGTCCATGGTCAGGATCTACCAATTGGTGAGGCGGATCAGCATCTACGATCACAACCGTGTATACCACGAGGCGCCAAAGTGGTACGATGGACGCGAAAAAAAAAAAGAAACATACGTCGTGAATAGCCGTCGCGAATTCGCCCGGTGTCTGTGCATGGTAACCTGTAGGCTGTGACTTGTAGGGTACGACAATGTCGCCCAGCGGACCTCCAGAAGCATGGGTGAGGGGAATGAGACCTGCAGCCTAATGACCAATGAAAACATGTGGTGAACACGCGGCTTTCTCGTCGGGCTATGCAATTTTGCACTGCTTACCATGAATTCCACGATATTGATTCCAAAGTGTTCGTCGACCATCGTGCTAAGACCGATACTCGAACGGGAAAGCCAGTCCAGCATGTCAGGGTAGGGAGCATTTACGACGAAGCTAACCTGTCCCTGATGCATGCTAAGTGAAGCATGACTGTTTTTTGCCCACACGTAACCAAATATACCTGGATGTCCAACTCCTTTGCCAATGCGCGCAAATTCTCAACCCTATCTAAATCGTCTTGATGCCGCGCACCGCCGACCAAAACTAGTCGAACAGAATCCTTGTTTTCCCCATCCTGTGTCCTGTACTCGGGGTGATCCATCAGAAGCTGTGCAAACGCATGCAGCTGTGACGGGAGATTCTTCTCTGGCCTGGCGTCATGAGAACAATCGGATACGTCCGTCTGGATCCTGCACAACAATCGACGTACCGAAATTGAGCGACGCTGAGAATGATTCGCTCCCTGCCCTGCAGCGAAAACTTGGCTATCTCTCGCGTATCGCAGGGGGGGTATACGGTTACAGGTTTGACCTTATTCGTCTTCTTACTACACGCTGAGCCTGATCCATCCGTGACCGGCTGGACGGCCGAGTCAGAAAGAAAGAGCTTTACGAACAGGAGGGGAGTCAGTCGATGTGCCCACCGAATCGCTAGACCAAAATGTTCGTGTGACATAATGGATGCAATGTGGTTGCGTGTCCATGACGAGTTGACCATCAAGAACTGAGCTCGGGAGAGAGAGAGGGCATAGTAATACATCGTAAGGCGGTAATAGCTATCTCATTCATTGAGACCGGCGCGACACTTTGGATGTAATACTCACAGACGTTTTGCTCGCACTTTCCATGATTCACCCCGAACACGAGCAAGCATGTCAGTAGATATGGTTGGGTAATGGACATATGCACCGATGGGTATGGAAGCCCTCGTCAGCCATGCTACGGCTGGAAAGGTAAAGGCGTAGCCCATTGTGTCTAAATTCGGTGTAAAACGGCGTAAGGTGACTCCATAAAATAGGGCTTACCGATGTAAAGGTCTGGAATGAGCCGTGACATTGCTTCCCATGCGAGATACATAGAACCAAGGCTTTGGCCCAGAATAGTAAATCTAGGCCAACGCGAACCCTCGACCAGACCTCTGGAATTCAGGAATACAAAATGAAGTGTGGATGGTTCGAGATTAATCGCAAAGCGACCCTAGTTCCATGATTGGATGTGAAGCATGGGGTGGAAGCGAGACTGCATCTTACCTTTACTTTTTCGATAATTTGTGGCTTTGAAGCGTCGACGTCGCCAGAGTAAACAACACAGATAATATCTTTATGTTGACGCTGCATATGGGCAACAGCGGTCCATAGGACCCGCTCGCCTCCACCTCCTGCGTTACTTGGAAAGCTCTCGTGAGTCATACGCGAACCTTACAGCAGCATAGCAAGCCTAAACTTCTACTCACCAATATGGGTGGAAGAATCCAACGTACTTGAAGTTTGTTGTTGCAGTTTCATCGACTCCCAACTCCTTCAGGATTGCTGCACGAGCGCGACATGATCTTGACCATAATTTCTTGGTGTATGCTGTGTATGAGAGTATGGATGCGATCAAGGAGAAGCCAAGACACAACAGGAGCGATTGAGTAACGCTCATCCCTCAACGTTCAACGATAGAGTCCCTGGCAATGCGTGGTGCATTCAACGTGGTCCTGCCAGATACATGTATTATGTAATCAAGATACTACACTGCAACCGCGAGGTATTTTGGCGGGTAGTTCTGGGTCGGCGTTGCGAGCGCGCCCATCCATTGCTTGTTTCAAGGGACCCAGCATCTACCCACGCGACTGAACAGCATCGCTTCCATTCTCCCACCATATGGTCTAGGGACATCCAACCAATCGTTGTACGTGCTTTTGGCGAAGGCGTGGGACGGCAAGCCACGGGCCAAGTGTCGATAAACGGAGCGCCACCCAATCGGTACACTCGCTAAAACAACCATCGTTTCCTCCGGCATGTTCATAATTGCCTTTGCGCAATTCATCACCGAACGTCCACTCGGCAGGTAGGCGTATACGGCACAGGTCTGCTAATCCTCTGAAAGGTGAGTTATCTCAGAGACTGCAAAACATTTTCTTGGACCGACAGTTACTCGTTGCTTTGCTCACTGATCCTCCAAGCTTCAACGCTCAGCGCTGAACGTTCAACCCTGCAATATGGTGCAATGGGCGTCGTGTAAATTATGTAAGTTCCTCGTACCTTGAGGACTCCGCATGGCTGCCCTCATTTTCACTGCCACCCTTGGAAGTTCTTTTTCGACTAAGGCTTCGGATGGGACCGGGAGTTGGTCGGAATGTAGAGGCAAAAGTCTCCATTGGTCCAACAACCACGGGGCGATGCCAAACCACGCTTGCCCATCTGTACACTGATTAGGCTCAGTGCCACTTGCTCCAAATATTTAACTTCATCCGGCCCTACTGGGCTCGTCGCCATTACTCCTTCTCCCACCCGCCGCACGACTTTGAACTTGGCAGACTCTCTACGTCAACCCTTCCTCGTGAAGCTAAACCAATGCACATCCAATCCGAATTATACTCTAGATCTAGCAATAAGGATGACGATAGCAACGGCAGTGGGGGGTTGGGAGAGAACACTATAATCTTCATCATCCTTGGTGTAGGTTGGTCGTGTTCATTCGTTGTTGCTACCTTGTTCCACGATGCGTATTGCGCGTCACCACACGACATGGTCTTCGTGACTGAGGCTGCATTGCACATTGTCATATATGTAGGCTCCCGAGACGAGCGGGCATGTGAATCCATTGCCGTCTCCATGCGAGCAGCCCTCGGCGCTGCTTCACTCAGAGCTTTGCATTCTACCACCCAAGTTATCTGGCTGACACCTCCCACTTCATCCAGTCTGTTTACTCGTGATTCTGATTGGTTTCTATCTCGTGAGTCGCCCACGTGCTGCATCCAACGCTGGCCCGAATCTCCCTAGCCCGCACCTACAACACTCACCTATCATCCATTCCCCTCCTCCTGAATGCGTACGCGACACGAGTGGACATTGGAAGATTTGGAACATGTGGCGTCATACCAGACGCACCGACCCAGCTACCATTACCGATTCGCCCACCTCACAGCTCTCCCCTATCCCACCTGCGGTCATCAGGCCACCCCGGATCAGGCTTGGTTCCAAATCGTATCCCCCAATTATACCGCGACCATCGCAACCCCGCCGCATCACCTCTCTCTCAGTCGCCACCTCTTTTTCGCACTCACACGTCACCGAAGAGGCACTGTCCGAGTTTTGTGCCTCCGCATATGACCTCGATGGCGATCTGGAGACGGAGATGCTTCACAGTGCTACAGATGACGTTTGGGTGAGCCATCCTCTAGCTGTGGAGGGTCCTTGTAGAAGTATCCTGGAAGAGGCTGTGGAGGCACGGGGCAATGCCACTCCCATGGAGGGCTGTGTCGAAGGTGACGTTCCCGCGAGGCCAACTCCCCACTGGAAGGGCAGCGATTACGAGACCTTTGACGTCTGTCAAGTGGTGGTGTCCAGTGCAGACTCGGAAGAAGGCGTTAGGGAGATCGACAAGGTAGTTGTGGGACAAGCATTACATTTACAGTGCTAGTCCCCCGGGCGAATCTTGGACATGCATGTACGAGTAGTTTCACTAATTAGATACTTATCGTCAGTGGCTAGTTACATCTAAGTATCTGTCTCCATTGCTTATTGTACAAATCGTTTGATACGGCGGGGAGTGAGTTCCAATGAGTCATTGTCCAATGTCTTGTTCATCGTCACAACGCGTTTTACGGAATTCAGGACTTGGCTAAATAGAATACATTATTCAAGTTGTCCCACAGGCTAGACTTGAAGCAGGTTCGGTTTAAATGAAACTGGTCAAAACTTGAAAATCTCTCGATGCTATACTTCGTGATCATGTTCCAAGTGTTATCTAACATTTTAACCAACGTTCAGATCAAGTTCCAATTCCGCAAAACGCGTCGTGCCTGTGACTCTACCAGCGCAGAGTGGACCAAGATCTTCGGATATTCAATCGCATCGACACGAGTGTCTAATCATGGAACAAAACCTCGTACGCAGCATCCGCCATCACTGGGAAGCTAGGGAAAGGATCCTCAACTGTTCAACATCGATCCAGGAGTGCCTTCGTACACACGGGATGATGATCCCATACGTTTCCCACCGATACCGACGCGACGGCCCTCCTTCGCCAGGTTCACGAAGAGGACATGCGCAGGTCGTACAGATGAGTGATCATGCGATCGGTCACGAGAAACATGCAATTTTGTCGCAAATGGGAGACTGTACAAGTGAGTTACTGTGGTTGGCACCATTTCTTTTGCCGGCTCGTTCTCTAGATGCTCTTGATATTCTATGATATCGCATCTTGCTTTCAAGTTATTCTTGCACATTACTGTAAATGCTACCGATTTACGTAATATCAGTGGCCAGTGGCCTCGAATTGGGGACCTCACTAACAACGATGTCGGTGGACGACGAAATCTATCGATTGTTCGCGCATTCGATTCTACAATTTACCCAGAGCTTCCAGCTTTACCATTAGTTCGCTATGGTATGCTTTGAGTTCTTCCATAGACGGTTTCTGTGCGGGCCAATTGCTTTCGTTCAAGACAAGGCCTTCGATCTCGTTGGGCTTTGGGATGACATGGAAATGGACGTGGTCCACTTGTTGGTGTGCTATTCGTCCGTTGTTCTGCATCAGCGCAAAGTGTAAACGGATAGCCAGTGGACAGATGGGAACGGGTAATGACAGACCTGAAGAATATTATAATTCTCGAGCCCCTGCGCAAGCGCGATCTTCTTGGCGATCGGAAGTGCGTCAGCGAGGTATTCGTCCGGAAGCTCGTGCATCTTCACAGCATGATCTGGTGATTTGTCGTTAGCTATGGTGCCGACCCAGGGAGGAACTAACTTTGCCTTTGGGAATGACGAGCGCATGACCCTTGGATACTGGACCAATGTCGAGAAAGGCGAATCTGAGAGCTGTTGGTCTAGGTTTGTTTGGCAGAGAGACGAGACGCACGAGAGCCCAGTCTCGACGAGCTTGAAGCTGGGGATTTCGCCTGTCGAGTGATCATGATGCCGATGAACTGGACGTGACGAGGATACACACCTTTGACGATTTTGCAAAAGATGCAAGTGGCAAGAGATCTGTGTGTGATCGTCAGTGCTACAAGTCGCCCGAGAAGTGACTTACTTTCCTTGCTGTTGCCATCGTGGACGTAGGTAGATAACCAGATAGATCTACTTCAAACTCAGCACTGTCGGGTAACCTCGTCGCGACGATGAGCTCGTTTGATTTCTCGCAGTGGCCACCAAAACTTACCGACGTCCAGCTCGCAGACCTCTTACAACATGCGACTACCTACGCCCTCGCACACGGTCTCGCCTACCTCCCAGCCATCCCGTCCCAGCCGTCCTCACCGTCATCGGTGATCCATGCACCGATATCGCTCGTGCCTGCTCCCGTTCCACGCGCGCTCTTCCAGAAAGCACAGCGATTACAGTCGATTTATAACGACTTGTACGCACGCATCGCTACCGACGACAACTTTCTGGATCAGGTGATGGGCGCAGAGGTAGGTGTTGGCCAGGCAGACGAGTTCGTGAGGCGCCTGTGGAATGGATGGAAAGCGATCAGAGAAGAAGGGATCGTCCAGGTGATTAGCCCATCGGGTCAATGGCCCGTCTCTCAACAATGCTGCCTAGCCGTTGCACCTCGGACTCTTCCGCTCAGACTACCTCCTGCATACCGGCGATGAACACGCACTCGGTCTCAAACAGGTAGAATTCAACACGATATCCTCGTCGTTCGGCCCGCTCTCAGAAAAGGTCTCTGCGATGCATAGGTACGGGCTATCACGGCATGATGTATGAGGACTAACGAGACATGGGTTGTTAGATACCTTTGCACATTAACGGATTACTACCATATATCACCTTGTCTCAAGCCAGAACACTTTCCCCTGAATGATACCACCTCGGGACTGGCGAACGGCCTAGCTGAGGCACACAGGGCATACGGTGTATCGAGGTTGGACGAACCTCTCTTTTCTGCACTCTCACTGATCTCTCTCTAGCGCATATATCCTGTTCGTCGTTCAGCCAAACGAGCGCAATGTCTTTGATCAACGTTGGCTCGAATACGAATTGTTAGAAAAGTATGTCTGAAAGTTAGCACATATACGATCGTTATCCCCATTACTTACCTCTCGCATAACCGACAGACATGGTATCCGCGTCGTCTACCAAACCTTTGTCGAGCTTGCTACCACTGCATCGCTCTCTGGTCCCTCCCGCGCCCTTTTCGTCGCTCTTCCATCTTCAAATTCCATTGAAATATCGACGGTCTACTTTCGTGCAGGATACGTCCCTACCGACCTTCCTACAGAGATACACTGGACAGTACGCCTCACCCTCGAACGAAGCCGTGCAATAAAGTGCCCGAGTATACCCCTCCAACTGGCAGGTGGGAAAAAGGTACAAGAGGCATTGAGCCAGCCTGGTGTTGTCGAGAGTTTCTTTGTCCCCTCGGGGTCGAGTGTTGCCGTCTCGGCGGTAGCAGAGCTTCGAGAGACGTGGATGCCCATGTGGGCCCTCGATACAGAAAACCCACCCGCTATGTCCGCATCATCTCCTGACATGGCACGTAAACCGGGTGAATCCCTTGGGACGACCTTTGCGCGACAACATGCCGAGAACCTGGTGCTCAAACCACAACGTGAAGGAGGTGGGAATAACGTTTACAAAGGGGATATTCCTGCGTTTCTAGAGAGACTTCCGGCGGAGGAACGGATGGCGTGGATTGCGATGGCACTGATCGTACCCCCTGCCGGCGTCGGATCGTATCTCGTGCGTGCCGTTTCCGGGACGGGACAAAGCAAGGAGGATGCAGAGCGATCAAAGATGACCCGCGTAGAGACGGTATCCGAGTTGGGCATGTTTGGATGGGCATTGTTTGGACCGGACGAGGGAACAGGAGTCGTACGCAAGGAACGGGGTGATGCAGGATGGCTGATGCGGACGAAAGGGGTGGAGAGCAACGAAGGAGGCGTAGCTAGCGGGTTTTCAGTGTTGGATTCGGTGGTACTCGTCGATGAGTGATACAAATGATGCTCTGACTTGGGGAGACATGTATATGAATAGATTATGTACTTTTAGGTTTCCCGAGTAACTAGTACGGTTAGTTGCTGAGGTTCTCTTCTCAGACTATGTAACTTCTGCTGGTTCGACACTAGAAGCGGATTTCGCGACGTCGTGCATTCTTCGCTACGGTATCATCTGAACATGAACATAGCCTCCGCCGCAAGCGCCATGATTGATGGAAAATGCATTGGATATGTTACTGTATGTCAACTCACTCAACTCTGGCTACACTCTTACGGCAATCTAAACAATAATACTGACTAAGAGCACCCCTGTTAGCTAGGTGACATAACATCCGGCATGGTACATAATCGCAAGTAGGTCATACATACTTATTACAACCGAACCGATGTTGGTTTTTGCGGATTTGCAACTTCGCGCTCTATCTTTCTCTCCAGTACGCCATCATGTTGAATTCCAACATGCCCTTTCATGTGTTGGCTTTCCTGACCATCCTGGGTCTTGGAGGAGAAGTGCATGGAATGCCAACGGTCATCCTCGATAACGCGACGGTGACTGGCATCTCTTCTGGGTTCACTAACCGCTTCCTAGGTATTCCGTTTGCACAACCACCGTACGTGGACTGATCAGACCCTGTAACATTTTTGAACTCATCTGATACCTCTTTGATTCAATGCAGGACGGGCAACCTCCGGTTCAGGCTGCCCCAACCATTGCCCCCATACAACACCAGCTTCACCGCGTTCGAATACGGCCCCGCGTGTCCGCAGCAGCCACCATGGTCACAACCATGGCCAACGAATCTCCCGCCCGAAACAATTGATTATTTGACCATCGTCTTTTTCAACAAGATCACTTCCGCGGAAGACTGTGCGTTTTTACTTCTTTCGCGCGTGTTTGATGCTGAAAAATGGTCTGTAACACAGGTCTGACGGTGAATGTGATCACGCCTGCCGATGCGACGCCTGAGTCGAACTTGCCTGTGCTCACGGTGAGCCCCGTGCTCCCATTGCCCATTTTAGCGCTGTTAAATCACGACGATGCATAGTGGATTCTTCCGGGCGGATTCGAGTATGTTGGTTTCCCCGGGTACGTCCCGGAGGTGCATACTCATACTCATCACATCTACTCATACGACCATAGTTTAGACGGTAACTCCATCGTGGAGAGGTCCATCTCTCTCGGCGTCCCTATCGTGTATGTCAGCATGAACTTTCGGTGAGCCCGTAACTAGAGATTGCACAACACCTTTTTGATATACACCTGGTTGACCTAGTCAAAACGGTGAGCATGCAAGTTTTCTCGTGTTTACCAGTCGTTTACGTGTATAGCATTTGGGTTCTTGGCAAGCCGGGAGGTCAAGAATGCCGGAGTTGGGAACATTGGTCTCCAAGACCGTATGTGTCCCCTTTCGTAGTTCTGTACGCATGACCTAGAAATGTCACTGACTGCTTGTTACAGAGCGCTTTGCTCTTCAATGGGTGCAAAGATACATCGGTGCGTTTGGAGGAGACCCTGCCAAAGTAACCATGTAATGTTATCCTCCGTGACCGTCTTCATACGTGCTGATAGAGAGATGAAGCTGGGGTGCAAGTTCAGGGGCCATTTCTGTCGCCTTACACATGGTGATGAACGGAGGGAATCCACAGGGTCTTTTTCGGGCAGCGTTCATGCAAAGCGGATCACCTATTCTCCTAGGTGACATCACCGATGGACAGCCCTACTACGACGCGCTCGTGGACGAGACTGGGTGTTCTCGGGCGAACGATACATTGCAGTGTCTGCGCGAGGTACCTTACGACAAGTTGTTGAAGGCAGTGAATATGTCTCCGGGAATATTTTCGTATCAGGTGCGCTCCTGGATACAGTAAAAGAATCGGGCAGTTGCTAACAAGATAATGAACAAAGTCGATCCACTTGACATGGGTGCCTCGCGTGGACGGGGCCCTCTTGATTGCGGAACCTTTACACCTAGTGCAAGAGGGAGCGTTTGCGGACATACCGTTCATCACTGGTATGCTGTCGGTCTGTTTCATCCCTGTCTGTCTTTCCTAACAGAAATTTCGGGTTTAAAAAGGTAACTGTGACGACGAAGGAACACCCTTTTTTCGAGGTACTATAAACATAACGTAAATGATTCATCACTTCACAGTGGCAACGTCATAACGCTCTGTTCTATTTAGGACTGATGCACAATTTGAAGAATATGTCAGGATGTACTTTGCGCCAAAGGCTCCGACGGCCACGATTGAGCAGTTGATGAAATATTACCCATCGGATCCCACGCAAGGGTCTCCATTTGACACGGGTTACCTCAATGAGCTTACGCCGCAATTCAAGCGAATCGCCGCGTTCGAGGGGGATATCGTCTTCCAAGCTACCAGACGGTGGTTGGTACAAAATCGATACGGGAAACAGGCAATTTGGACGTACCGTGCGTGTTCCACTGATGCGGCCGATGCGTCTTGTATCTTGAGTATTATTATCTCTTCCCTTTCTGGTAGTAAATAAGCGGTTGAAGCTGCTTCCATTCCTCGGTTCTGTAAGTCAAAATCAATCTCTTTTTGCGTTGGTGTGTTCAATCATGTTTTACGACGCTAGTTCCACGCGTCCGACGTGCTCGAATTGTACGAAGGTTCGGACATGGCTTCTTATCTCGTCCGTTTCGTTGCCAACCTCGATCCCAACGTCGGAGAAAGCACGGATCTGTACTGGCCCGAATACGACGCGACTAACCAAACGATGTTGGAACTGTTGGATGGACTGGTGCCGCAAACACTAACAACGGATACCTATCGAGTGGAACAGCTGGCATACGTAATAAATGCGACGTTGTCGATGATGGATCGATCTTCAGGCAGGGGCTAGGATGAGGTAGTGTGATAGTAATGTTATGCGAGGCGGTATGGGACCACTAATCATGGATGTCGAAAAAGTTACTTGATTTTCTTATATATCTACCATTCTGTGTCAGATAGTTGGTATATTAGACGGAGGCCAATAATTCGGGGACTCGTATCTTGTCAGGCCAGCCTCGAGATCACGAATAATACATTCTCGTTCTTCAGCTCAAGGGATGCGCAGACGCTAGCCTGCAGAGTGTGCTCTGCTCCCCCCGCAGCCTTACGCCGCGTTTGTTTGGTAACGAGACCGCTCACAGAGGGTGCCATACACTCCCTGACAAGTGGCTGGTCGGTCCAGGTGCCGCCATTCTGAGTGGGAGTCTCGCGAAGGGCATACATCGACCCAAAATTGCCAGCCGACCAACCAAGGTATCCGAAGATGACTGTCAAGGGATAGAGACAACGCCGCAGACAGCACGTGACAGACGCATGTACCCAATCGTTCTACTGCAAGTTTCTTGCACATAGCTCTTCTAATTCTCTTGCAGCCCAACTCCTTTTATTCTTCCGATCCCGACGTTCGGTCCTTATACACGCACACGCAGAGCCAATTTTGCATCGAGGAAACGATGTCCTCCGAGGTTACCAACTTCAACGTCTCGGGAACCGATTGTTTCCCCTACGCGGCCCTACTTGCCAATTACCGTCTAAAAGATGAGAACCCAGAAAACTCTCGGCCGTATCCTTACGGAGCTTTCTGCGAGCCAAATATACAAGTCTAAGACGTGGAACAGGGATGGTCTAGCGGGTGATACCGCTGAAAGCCAAGACAGCTACATTATTCAATCTGGTGAGTGGTTTTAGGCGATCTACCCTGCTTGCTGTTTGATCACCTGGTTCGATTGTCAGATTATTGTCCATGCTTCCAAAAGTAGCGGAGTAATTCCGTCAAGCAATGTATGGATACCACATACGGCAAAGCACATTCAAGGTTGCCGAAAACCTAATATCATCCTTGTCCCGAAGTTTATCGCGCCCGACCGTATCACCTTCAGCGGTGTATTGTCTTACTGTGAATGCAAGGGGACGGTGGATCCCGAAAGCCAGAACAATGCGAGCAGACAGCAGACAAAAGCAGACCAACAGCTCCTGGACTTTGTTGGATATGCCATGCCGGCCCAACTAGGTCGTCGGTTCTACGTCGGGTTGAGCCTGTGCAATTGGAACCTCTCGGTGGCCTTTTTTGCCCGAGGTTGCAACGTATTTACCGAATCTTTCAACATCAACGAAAACCCCCTCCTCTTTATCAACATCGTTCTTACCGTCACCGCTGCTCCGCTACCTGGGTTGGGCTCGACTCACGGTCCCAGGGGAAGGATATATCTGTTGCTGGAATGTTGTCAACCATCGTGCGCTCCCTCTTCACATCCTTTGGCTCAGGAGGCAAGGGAACTTGTGTGTATCACTGCAAATCCATGTTGCTTAATTCCTTCGGACAGCTACAAGACTGTGTACTCAAGGACTCCTGGCCGAACGCTCAATGGCTAACTGACGTTGACATTCACCAGCTTATGTCAAGGAGTGAGCCATCTCCGTTCAAAACGCAGGAGGAAAGTCCGTTTTTGGAGAGGAGGACATCCTTAATGTGTTTTGCGATTGCATCCCTGTGTCCCCCGAAGCAACCTGGGAGTATACCTCTTACAATCTCCCTGGAGTTCCTATCATAGTGGCGTCGGAAGAACCTAAATGTGACCTTCCTGACGGAACGGTGCTGCAACCAAACGGCAGATACGAGGAGAACATGCGTTCTGATACAACTGCAAATATCCTGTCCAGATTCACTTTGCCAGTTTCGGTTAATTTCGAGCCTCCACCATTTCTGCTACTCTCGGTGTTCCCATTTCTAATTTCTCTTGTCGTCGTGAGCTTTATGATGGCTTGATGGGTGCTATCTCTGGCGAGTGTTGACGCTTAATTGCATATTCATGATGTCCAACTTGCCGTCAGGTCACTTTAATGGACTACGCTTGGGAATACTGCACTGCGACGTAAGTGAGAACAACGTCATGCTTAGGGTGGCAACACTGGATGAAGATGCCGCCGTCCCAAACTGGCCTGAAAGCAATTATCTCAAACGCGCAGGTATAATAGGTGACTGGGGAATGGGTCAGGAGTATCAAAAATATGTGGAAGGTCCTGAGATTTCGTGGGATCAGGATGGTGCTAATATTTCGCAGGGACACGTCACTGTAAGTTCCTCGGATGATTAGGTCATTCATGAACATTGACAACGTGCTTGTGTAGGGCACTTTCCCTTTCATAGCTACGGAACTCCTCTCTGCCGAGGGACTCTCAGAGTTCGTAGCCCACGAACCTCACCATGATCTAGAGTCTTTCTTCTGGGTCTTGTGGGTTCTGAGCATCAACCACAATGGGCCATATGGGCAGAGAAGGGTGTGGCGGGTGCCTTCGCCACATAGTGAATCCACTGGTTCTATTCTTCCAGCTTCTAGCCGACCCCCTTCCTCCCAGACTGCTACCCAACTCGACGCTGACTCCAATCTATCTCAACAAGATACCTACCCAGTTGATACCCCACTGGTTCCCCCTGGTACTTGGCTTATTCCCAGCACCGATCTCCCTAGAGAACAAAGGAATGGTATGTATCGCGTCGCCGCGGATGACTCAGATACCGAAGTACCAGTTTGGGTGACTCCGGAGGCTCACGAATATACGTTCCGAGACGTTTGCAATTGGAGAAAGACCTTGAACGAAGAACTTGTGCTCAAGCCCATCAGTCCATACTTCAAGGAAGGACACGCGGGCCAAGCCTTCCTGGATGGCATGAGAAACCTTTATAGCTATTTTCAATGGAAACCGGAGAGTGGGGAAGACAGAGAATGTTTGTCCAGGCCGAAGATGAACCACGTCATTTTTGTGCAGACTCTTTCCAAAATGCGAGATGCTAACGACGGCTTAGATCGGCCGTCAGGCGAGGACATGGGGCGAGCTAAGCAAGCATATAGACAGAAATTACCTTCTACCGTCGAGACTTCATGACTGGAAATTCCAGTTCGCAGCTAACGCAGCAGCAGCAAACACTCCAGAGAGATGCTACGAGATGAATCCCAGGCTCAGTCCAGCGGGAAACGAAGGAAGAGCACACAAAGATGTCCCGTCAAGAGGACTCATGCCCAGTGAAAGTAGGGTGTGCCCAAATAGTCACGTATGCCACCTTCTACTCTCCGTATGCAATAATTATGATTTGATATGTCCATACTATTTATCCGCTTGTACCTTTACATGACCAGCATCCTAGCATGTACATACTTGTATGGTACTACATTTACTCAAGTACTCAGTGACGGCTCAACTTACCGTTTAAATTGCTCGATTCTTCCTACCCGATACCAAGAGCACATATTCCAAGTTGACAGGCATTTCATCGAGCTTCGAAAATTATTTCATTCCACAGCTCGACAGGAACGTAAGGATCGTGACGCACGGTGGTACAGACAACCCGACAGTGAAAGCCAGGCTGCCACAACAGTCGACGAGACGACAGTAGAGCCACATCCTACTGGTATTTGGGAAGAGGACCCTTGGATGACTTCGACCTTTGAGCAGCCCTTGGTCAACGCGGTAATTGTAGGAATCTGGGGTTCAAACATGGCCATCTCATCGGGGGATTGAACATGAATAAACACTGCACAAATAGTCGAATCCAATGTCGTACTGAAAAAAAATGTCATGATCACATACGTTGTACGTCTGATTGCAGATTGTACGACGCCGCGAGTGAGCGTCCCCCTAGCAAGGCCGCGAAAACAAGGTCGAGCTTCCCTTCAGCATCAGCTGATTGGAAGCTTGGATCCTGTTGGAACGATGGGTCAAGCAGACTGGGGCAAGACGCGTCAACTGACTGACAAAAGTGGGGTATCGAGATATCATGATGGAAGGCGAATCTGTCGATCGTCTAGGTAAGCGTTGCCAGAGCTCCTCGCCTACGAATGGCAGGATGGGGTGGAGAAGCCGAGGCCCGTAATCAAGGCAACTGTGCAATGTTTGTTGCGCCGACATGCGCACTTTAGGATCCGCTGAGTCGGTCATAGGTTTCATTGCCTCCTGCTATACTATGAGAAATTCGCTCGTGTAAGTGGTGAGATAACGCACGGTGTATACGTCACATAGCTCGTACAGCCAGAAATTGTATATAGCTATAGCGGCAACCATGAAATTCCGTACTTCAAGGTATTTGTTGACCTCGCTCGCGACATAGTTAAGCTTGTGAAGAACCCATCTCTCAACGAGGCTCTCATCACCGGTAAGCTAGGTTCTTTGTGAGCAGGTCAGGTACGATAAAGAAGATAAGACTACCTTTGCTACGTCAACTGGGACGAAGTCGGGTTCAAACTTGAGCATCGCAAATTTAGTAGCATTGAAAATTATGTTGCAAAACTTTCGATATCCTTCCACGTGAAGAATCTCGAGGTTAATGTCACGACCTGTGTAAAAGCGTGAGTAGCAGTTTTTCGGAGGAAAACCCTGGGCTTACCTCCGCCCGAATAAACACACAGAGCAAACCGAAGACCATCCGTCCCACATTCCGGAATACCCTTTGGGAAGTCTTTCTTCTGGCCCGCAATGGCTTTTGCGAGATCTTTGTCGTTTAGATTGCCTTCGTACAATTTTTGGTGAAGATCTTGGAGTGATAGCCCCTGGATGACGCCTAAAGGATCAAGGACGTTACCAAGACTTTTACTCATCTTCCGGCCATGAGCGTCGCGAATCATTGCGTGGCAGAGGACTTTGCCGAATGGAACCTTGCCCGTGACCAAGCAATACCATACGAGCAACCCAGAAGAATAGAATGTCCCAGCCTGTCTCTTGGATACTCGCAGGGTAACAATGTTCAAGATCGGAGGTCTAGAAGCGAATATGAAACCCCCGCCATGAGGACGCGAGGAAGAATTTACTTTATCCGAGGGCCAGCTCATGATGGAGAATGGCCACAAGCCAGAGGAGAATCACGTATCACGCACATCCTCATCTTGCTCGAGGGTGAAGTTCTTGCCTACAGCCTTTGCACGGTCGGCGGCTTCTTCAAGCGTCGTCTGACCCACGACCCAATTCTTGCCATCATTATGTAACCTGAAAATAAGCGATGATAATCGAGAAAACGAACCTGTGGTGCAGGTTTGTTTGGTCATTGACCACTATGCGCACGAAATAAGCAGGACAGCAGTGACCCCACCACAATTTTACTAAGAGCCGTCACTGCACCGGTGGACATCAGAGAACTAGGTTTGAGGCACAGGGTTCCGCATATTCCGAACGCCAGAAATGGCCCATGAGAACGAATGGCCGTGGGACCGTGGCATCGCCTGTGCAACATACCACCCCTCTATCTTGTCTCCAGTGACCCTACTGGTATCTTCTCTGTGTTCTCCGAGCAAATTGTCAAAGACTCGATACTTACAGGTCAATTCCCTTGAGTCACTATGACAGGCCTAGGTGTGGGAAAGACGGAAGCTCGCGCTCTGCCATCCGAATCCATATACTGGGTCTGTTCGTGTATGTATCCCAATGCACATGCGGTATTCCCTCTACCTGTCTCAGTGTTGAACGCCTGGTATCCTTGGCAACGCAGCCATTGTGAAAGTGTGTATCTTTCTTTGTGTATTTGACGATGCATATCAGTCCTCCGATGCGCATACACTAGGGCATGACGACCGTTGTCGGGTGAACCGTTCTTGACGCAGGCGAGTCCAAGTCAGACGCCAAACTGGACGAGTCGTCGAGCTCGAATTGTCGCGCATGATAGGATCTGGCATGCGCGTCACACTACGGTTTGCGCCTGAAACCATGGGACAGGGCAAGGTCAAGGACGGAGCTTCTGTGCTGGCTTGATGTCTGTAGCTGCCCTCGCTCAGGACGCCGCCGTGATCACGGATTGATGCCAACAATGCATTTTCCATGTGTCCATTTAGCTCAGATTCCGATTCGGAGCGTAAATGCTTTGACAAAGGAGAGCAAGCCTCTTACTATTGGTACGACAAAATATCACTTACGACTTTTCTGACGTTTGCCATGTGCTGTAGATCGGTCCTTTGATTGACGCGGCCAATACGCATATCAAGGACGGGGATGTTGGTTTCAAGTATCGACGTTTCAATGACATGATCAGCCACTACGTTGTCTTTCCTCAGTATGTCGTGAGCGCTCCGTTTAATGCATCTCGGAGCAACTCCAGTGGCTGACATATGTCATAGCGCATCAGCCTGCATCCAAATCTATCCTTCTCCATCGTTTGCAGCGATGAGAGTTGTTACCTTGTTTCACCTTCGCGAGGAGTTTGCAGACACACGCCAGAGGTCGATCCGCTGATATCTACGTCTGAGTCTGCGGCGCACGGTACATCGAACCTCGTGTGTAATATTCATTTTCCAACAGTGGAGGTATGTCCCCTGTTGGGGTGTGCGTGTATTGAAAAGACTGTCTGACGGTGCTCGAATGGCTTTTGCCCGAAGTCATCCTGGATCTGACACACTCGGAAGGGATCAAGCTCAGAGAATGTAGGCAATTGTGCACCAGATGTGCTCAGTATGTGCGTGTTATACACGATGATGTGATTAGGTTATGCCCGCACCAGGTAGTGGACAGTACTACCGCCGTGAAATCATCGGTCGTGTCCAGAGGTAAGCGTTGACGCACGCTGGTCAAGGAGCCGGTTAAGCCAAAGACTGCATCACGGCAGACATCAAGAATTTAATAGATATCATGTTATCCATTTACACGAGGTAGTAGGCCATCAGGCAGCGTTGAACGCATCTCCCAGCGCCTTGGTTGCGTCTGCCACCATCGTCTTTGCCATGTCGAGCACACCATCCATGCCCAATGTGTGGTGCGGCACGCGCTCAAACGTCTTGATGTCGACCTTGACGCCTAGCGATCTCAATTTCCCCCCATACGCAATACCTTCGTCTCTGAGTATATCCATTTCACAGACACCTACCCACGCGGGCGGAGCGTTGGCCAGTAGCGTGTCGGGCGCAAAGATGGGTGAGTTGTCCCAGTTTGCCCATGTGGTCGGATCAGGAAGGTAATTGCGGCGGAACCACATCATGCGACCCGTGTTGAGCCAGACGGTGTTCCTCATTTCTTTCCAGGAGGGATACTTGTTGCCCGAGTCGGACGCCGTGTTGTCAATGACTAGTGTCGTACCGTGAGTCATTGTATAGTGAGGATGAAGATGAGTGAGGAAAGCTGACCAGGTACGACGAGCAACTGGAAGAGGATGGGAATGGGAGGGTCTAGCTGTTGCGCCTTGAGTGAGACGATGGCTGCCAAGTTGCCCCCGCTGGGAGCATGGGCGTGAACACGAGCCACATCTAGAGATTCGAGTGCAAGACTGGGAGCGTACCTAGATGAACCACCGACGGCGATCTTGTTCACGTTGGCGCGGAGTTCTGATGATCCGTGTTGATGGATCCACTTGAGCGTGTCGACAGTGTCGATGACGGCAGCGGGATATGGGTTCTCGGGAGCGAGTCGGTAGTCGAGGCATATAGTCAGGCAGCGGTGTTCTGATTGCGTGAGTCCAAGGAGATCTGATCCGTACGAATCAAGGGACATACCCTTGCACTGACGAGCAGCAAAAGATGCTTGTGTGGCCAAGCTGCCCAGTGTCCAACCACCTGGTGTACCCATCAACGACGACGCAGGCAGCAACAAAAGATAGCACACCGTACCGCCATGGATGTAGAGAAAGACAGGCCACCCGAGTGGTGGCGGGTCTCCCTCGGGGGTGTACACTCGGATCTGGCAGTTTTGAAGAGCAATGTCTCGGATGTCGCCGACTTGGACGACAGGGGAGCTACCGGGCACGACGGGGAGCTTGCGGATGTCGGAGTGCCATGGGATGGTGTGTGGAGGCACAACGGGTGCGATGTGGGTGTTGTGGAAGGGAACGTACTGTGGATCGAGACGATCGAGGACGTCGGGGTGGATGGGCTGGTGCATCATCGTGCGGGTGTCCGGCGTTGGTCACATTGTCGCTCGCTCGAGATTTATAGCGGGGGTCGAGGTTAAAAATGGAGGAGGTAACTTGACATGTGACTACACAAAATAAGCATAAAAGTTGGTTCTGTAAAATGAATCAATGATGCCTCCGCTCACTTCTTGCCTTATCGTTTGCCCTTCGATTCTCTCGATTGCATGCTGTCCTGACGGTTCCAAGTTTCTCGTCGTAGCCCTCAGCCGTTGTAAGCGTTCGTACGGGCAAGCTTCAAGACTGTCCTTCTGACGAAGGAGGGTGGTTATCAAGAGACTTTGATGCATCGTCATTCATTTCTTTGCTGACGCATAGAGCCATCTTCGTACCAGCGTTCTAAATCTGAAAAGTTTCAGTTTCACATTCATCTCTACCTTGGCCGAATCGCTCACGCTTGCGATGCTACGCTTTGATTTCCAGTAATAGCTCCGTCCTTCCCCACACGCCGCCGTAGCTATAGCGAAGAACGGATACTGTGCTTGGTCTTCGTCCCTTCTATCGATCCGTCGAAAATCTCGACGACGGTATCGAATGTGAGAATGGATAGTCTTGGCAGGCGCAAGATCCTACTGAACTAGCTTCCGGTGAAGCTCTAGGAGTGGAAGTCGTGAGCAAAAAAAAGAGTGACAAGTATGGGACACTCGCAGCTTTACATGTCGACCAAACCAACGAGACAGCTTTGACACTCATCGCTATGGGCGAAGTATGTACAGCACCTCGACTCCTGATCTCGACTGGTCATGAACTCTCTTCGACATGACGGATCAAATGATGTATTTACTTTGGTCGCTTTTACGACCGCTTCACAGTTACTGATACAATTTCACAGGCGAACTTGGAGGACCCGAGCCACGGTCTACGAACGGGTGATCCCTCGGCGGACTACCATTTCAAGTCAGAGCAAATGAGGAAATATGACCCGGACAAGCCAGATCTAAGCCCAGTTGACCCTGGATGGACAAGCAGTGGAACCTGTTACACGCTACCTACCAGAGAGACGAGAGAATTTCAAGTTTGTGACTCGAGTCGGCGAGTGACGAACCCATTGGTGATGCTCTCTGACTGCCTACACGCCCAACGTACGCTCCACAAGCTCTCTCACATCTCTTTCCCAGTCGTCCCAGCATACTGCCAACTCATTACTGTCTCTACCCAATAAACCATTTCCTGCATCCCCTGCCCTTGCCTCCTTTCCTAATTTGTGGAATCCCTCAACAACCGGTAGCACATATTTCCATCTAAAAACGCCCTCTAACTTGAATCCCATTCGCATTGCGAGTCTGTTAGAAGCATCATTGATCGGAGAGACAGTCCATTTGACCCTCCTGAAACCAACCCCGACGGGCGGGAGCTCGAGGACATACTTGAGCAGTAGTCCGACAGCATGTGAACTGACGTGTGTTCGTTGGAAGGCAGGAAGGACGATGGCGGGACTGATCTCCGACACAAGCATCCTCGTGTCGGTCTCTATAAGACCGAACGAACCCGCCAACGAACCGTCCCACTCGGGGTGGTCGGGGTCGGGACGCGTCCTATCGATTGCTGCGAACAGGATGGCGGTTTGATCCCGCCGAGTGCTTTCGACGAATCGAAGGAAATCGGATGGATGTTCCAAAGTGTCGGGCATATGCTTGAACATGGATTCATGTCCACGCACGCCGTCAATGTAAGTGGCGGCGTGAACTCGTGGGACGAATGGAACGAGGTGCAGTTTACTCGTGGACAATACTGGGGTAATTGGGAGAACGAAGTTGATGTCGTATGGCTCTGGGCCGTACAGCTCGCCTTCTGCGATTTCTGGCTCGGGAGCGTAACAGTTGACAAAAGACATGGGATACAGAAGTTGATTCAAGGGTCGTAAATTGGTTCAGTTGGAATCGTATTATGTTGACACTGACAGATCGCCAAAAAACAAAGGAAGGGTGCATAGCGCAGTGGTAGCGCGCATGCTTTGCAATTGTCGGCATTTGCCAACGAATGTGTATGAGGTCCAGGGTTCAATCCCCTGTGCATCCAAATGTTTTTCCCTAGCTTTTTCATTGGCGCCTTGTCCTCCCACTTTCGTGTGCCTTTTCATTCATTAGAAAGCTATCGTCATGTACAAAGGAACAATATGTTGTCGTACATTCCAGAGCAGTCCCAAATCTACCAAGTAGGAAGTGTAAGCCATGTGTGTGACTGCGTTCTAGCCAAACATCCCCAAGACAGCGGGTTAGATGTAACGGTACGGATCATCGATTCTCAAGGCCAACCTCCCCGTCGCTCGGTACGTCGGGCGTAGCATCATCACCAATACAGCTGGTAGTTGCATCCTCCTTAGCCTCCACCAACTGCTTCTCCTCGGTCGATGGCCGTTCATCTGGAAGTGCATCATCCTCTGGATCGGGGTCGGTGAACGTCAACGTCGAACCCTCGGCGTCGTAGAAGTCGTTCAGCGTCAATGAGCGCATGGTGAATCCCTGGACAAGCTGAGCGAAGTTGAACGACATTGAACTGGACAAGCCTACTGACCTCTTGTCCTATTCTCTTGATTGCTTCCTCATCATGCGCCATCTCTCGCATGCATTCACGTACGGGTACCATGGCAGCATTACGACAGAGCTCACGCAAATCGGAACCAGAGAAGCCGGTAGTCTTGGCTGCAAGCACTTCAAGGGTTGATGAAGAATCGAGCTTGGTGTCTTTCAGCATCTAGATATCGATGTCTCGAAGTTTGGATTCGATAGATTATATTCCAACAGAAAACCATACCAAGGAGAGTATCTTGAATCGTTGCTCTGCGTTTGGCAGAGCAACCGCAAATCGCTTGGGCATGCGGCGCAAAATGGCAGGGTCAATGTCCATGGGTCGGTTTGTCGCTCCCAGAACCATTATTCGATCCTCTCCTGACATCAAGCCATCCCACGATCTGTGATATCCATGTATCAGTGGTTATCCAGTTCCGAACGAAGAAGAATGGGACGTACGTCATGAATTCAGCCTTTATCATACTCATCACTTCGTGATCATCCGTTCTCCGCTCCCTCAAAAATGTGTCAATCTCGTCTACAAAGATGATCGTTGGTTGCATCTTTCTAGCGAGACTGAATAACCCAGCGACGAGCTTGTTTGATTCTCCAAACCACTTGTTGGTGAGGACCGACGCGGGAATGTTGATGAATGTGGCTCCTGATTCCTTTGCAAGTGCACGTGCAAGCATAGTTTTACCGCATCCGGGAGGCCCATAAAGAAGGACCCCCTTGGGTGCACTGAGGAGAGAAGAGGAGGCCGTGAAAAGGTGCGGATACATTAGCGGGTATATCACGGATTCACGGAGAGAAGCAATGATTGAGTCGAGGCCACCAATGTCTGCAATAAGTTAGTATACTGAATTGCATCGCACAAGTGGTAACGGGGCACAGGTAAGCGCTTACCTTCAAAGCGTACCCTAATATCATCGGGGCATACGACCTCTTTTGATATAGATACTAATGACATTGTCTTGTGACTGTGAGGTAGAAAGAGTGTAGTTGCGCACGTTCGTATTCGTCAAGTTTCAGTCCCTTCTTACCCAACTTGGCCAAGATTTGTGCGCGGTGTTTTTCTGTCTTCTTATCCCCCTGATGCTGACCGACGAACCACTATGGACGGACCGTTGCAAAGTAAGAAAATACATCCAGAGAATGTTAGCATATGAAAGGGACCGAATGTGAATAGTATACACACACGGTAGGCATAATGTGCAGCGACCTTCGGGAGACACCCAGAATAATCCCATGTAAATCAGTGTTCGGAACCAGAGCCGTGAGTTTGCTTTCAACGCACTTGTGACACTATCAGTAGTGCGACTGTAAACGTGAATGTTAGCGATCCGAATGTGCTCTCCTTGCGAAAACGAAGCGAAAAGGACAGACCATTGATCACGATTCGTCTCGCAGTTAACTGCGAAGACATGCTGGGTGTTGAAGCGAAAGTAGAGCTGCAACGAACGTATTTCGGCGGTGTCCACGTCGCGTTCGAGAGAGAGGTCAATGAGAGGCAAAGGATCTCGATCAGGACTTGGTTGCTCAGAGGTTCTCGTCTACAAAAGGAATGTTGTTCACACAGTATGATTACGTAAATACTATCGGGGTCATCAGTAGTACACCGATGCTGTCACCAGATGCTATGATTGGCTGGATATCATTGTCGCCATTTTTTATAGCCCGTCTGATCTGGCACGGCAGAATTCGATCACTGGATGAGTAGTCATTGTCAAGCAGTGTTTTTTCTTTCCTTCGGAACGTACTTGGTACACAAAGTATCTATAACTGTACATGGATGAGTTCAAGCAGTGTTTTTTTTTTCTTTCAGAATGACACGAAGTATTCATGAATAGGAAATCCAAAGTTTCCGCCTGATTCGTATACTTTTATGCAGTGTCGTCCCAGGCTCAGCTTCACAGCACGCCATGGGCCGGAAGGTTAATAACCTCGCAACCACAAAGCTTCTCTCTTCTCACCCGTCCGTTCCCCTCGATTCAGTGTCACAAAAATCCAGTTACCGTCCCATCTTGGCGCCGTCCTGGGTTCTGGTCAACGGATGGGGTCCCGAACTGGTGTGTAGACGCTCTCACTCCCCCACTAACGCTCAGCCTGACAATGCACTCAAGATACCCCGAGACCACTAGAGATTGTTCATCATAGCGGGGTAAACTCAGTTACATTCTCACCCGACGGGACCTATATAGTGACAGGCTGCAACGACGGGACTATTCAACAATGGGACATCAATGGTGGGAAGACAGGAACGACGATGAATGCAGATGGTTCCGTCCTTGCCATCGGTGTCTCCAGTGACGGAAGATGGATCGTAAGCGGTGGACTGGATTGCAAAATCACGGTTTGGGACGCGAGGACGCAGAAAACGGCCTTCGAGTCAAGACTGGCTAACGAAACATGGGTCAATGCACTGGATGTCTCTCCGGGTTCGACGAGATTTGCCAGCGCGTCAAGCGACCACATGGTGAATATTTGGAGTCTCACGACAGGTCACCGACTCGTTGGCCCATTGAAACACAATAATCGTGTGGAATGCGTCGCATTTTCACCCGACGGCGACCACCTTGCCACCGCTGGTGTCAATGACAACCTACGCATCTGGGACAGTCGCGACGGAGATCTGCTCGTTGACGTTCCCGGCTTCTTTCCAGAATCTCTTGTTTGGTGGCATGATGACCGAATCTTTGCCTCAACCTGTTCCACCCAGCGATGGATTGATGCCCTTACAGGATCAACACTCGTAGAATTTCCTCGAACCGGTGATACAGCTACAAAATTGCACCTCGCCGTTTCGCGCAATCGCAAGTCCTTAGTTGGCCTCGGCAGGCATGTGTTGCGTTTATGGAATCAAACTACCAATACGTGGAGCTCCACCGCACATAAACTTGACTACAATGGGTGTACCGTTGCCATCTCATCTGATAGCCATCATCTTGTGACCGGGGGAGAGGACAGAATCTCTATCTGGAATCTTTATGGTGCCGCTACAGAGAACAGTAATAAAGTAAGTACGCCCTCCCATGGCTATTCCAATACCTGATAGTTTTCTTATTGAGCACCAGGATGGTGTGGTAAGTACTTCGAGCACCAGATTGACATGTATCTAATTATTGGTCGCCACCATCACTTTCCTCAGTTCATGCATCTTAGCGGCGGAGTACAGGAGTTATGGTTGCAGGGAAACCTAGGTTCTGCCCTAGAAGCACTATCTCATGACATTGTGTTAAATGGAAAGTCTCACCATACATATGCTAATCGTGCCCTCGTTCAAGCGCGTCTGGGAAACTGGGGCGATGCGCTTGTTGACGCTGAGATGGTAACCTATCGCTCTATCTTGGCACACAGTGTACCAACATCTTCATTTCTAGTCGATTGATATCCTGCCATCGGTTATAGGTTGCATCGCGAAAAGCGTTGCCCTCTGTGGCCAGGACAGACACGAAGATTCTATGCAGGCATTTGACCTTGCTTTTAGCTACTGCAGTTCAGAACAAGTAAACTACCTTCTATTGGTCAAGGTTTGCATGACAAACAGATCGTGTTCACGTCTTATGACTCATTCTGTTCTAGTCGATCGTCCTCTTCCAGGCTGGACATCATCATCACGCCATCGGTCGTATAACCGATTTGACCAAGTCTCTGTCCGGTAGATCAGCTCACTGCTATGCTATACAGGTATTTTGCCATACCACTCTCTATATACTTTACTCATACTCTTTACAGGCACATATGTCTGTCATCCTAGCGGAATCTGTAATCGAGTCGCACGATTATAGTCAAGTAATACAGCTGTTAGCATCCATAACAGACCCTGGAGAATTTGTTCAACTCCCAGAGTTGCTGACTGTCTCGCTGGTGTGGTCCATTTCACGATCTTCAGCACAGCCATTGATTGCCTGCTGAAGATCACTGGATGGGACTTTGATTCACTTCGGTTCAAAATCTGTCAGAAGAAATGTGAAGTGCTGTTTGCTGCGGGCCTCACAGGCGATGCAGTAGCGTTATTCCTTGAGGTGGACCTCAGCTTGGCGACAGAGAAGGAGATGCAATGGATCATCGGTGAGGCGATCACGTGTTTTTCGATTCAATCATTGAAGTTGCGTCACGCGATAGACTTCAAGAAGCGATGTGCCGATAGACTGAATGAACTAGGGGATGCGGCCATGGATTCTGCTGCACATGAAGACGCTATTGCTTATTACGCTTCATTATTAAGCCTGGATCCATCGTCGACAACCGTTCTGTTGAAGCGAAGCAAAGTACACAGGGCAATGGGCAATTGGGAGGCTGCGCTCAATGACGCAAATGCTGTATGTGTGGCCGGTCTCTGATTCCGTGACGAGTGCCGATGTCATTATTATAGGCAATCGCCCTTGATCCGTCGGATCCTTGGGGCTATGAGTCGAAGCATGCAGCACTGCATGGTGCTGGACGGTACGACGAAGCAATCGAAGCACTGAATGAAATGCCTTCAAAGCTTGAACAATCACCCCATACTCATCTTCGTCGTGGGTATTTATAATATTATGTGGAGCCTATTATGACACTCTTTTGCCAGAACTTCATACTCACTATGTGAGCCCATCACAGACCATCGCGGCGATTCTTAGCTCTGCCAAACACATCCAACGTGATTTCCCATTGATTCTTATCGACACCAAGAATGGCCGCCTTTGTGAAGAGCAAGAGCGAATACGCGTATTTGAGGAAGATGCAAAGTTCAAAGAACTCGTCTCCTCGATGGTGCTGCAGATTGATCATGCAGCTATCAGCCAGGCAGTGCAAGAATTCTTCCGATATGCCACGTTTTCCCACACGTGGGACGGCGATGAACCTCTCTACCACGATATCCTTCATGGATCAATACACGACCTTGCAGCGTCCCCCAAGCTCATGAAATTATTGATGTTCTGCATGATAGTTCGGGAAGCAGGCTTCCGATGGGCATGGAGTGACACATGCTGCATTAACAAAATGGACGGTGCAGCATTACAGGAGTCCCTCACTTCGATGTTCCAGTGGTATCACGAGTCTTCCCTCACCGTCGTTCATCTCAAGGGTGTATTCTCGGACTCGGACATTGGTGCTTTGGAAGAAAGTTTATGGAATACCCGTGCTTGGACCCTCCAAGAGTTCTTCGCATCCAAGGTCATTCGATTCTATACTGAGGACTGGAAACCTTATCTCCCTCACGAACGTGTGTTCAACCACAAGGAGTCCCCTGTCATTATGCAAGAAATGGCACACGTTACTGGCATCGATGTCAAGGAACTGCTCTCTTTGCGTCCTGGATCAGAAAACGTGAGGCAGAAGCTTCGCCTTGCTGCCACTCGCTACGCTACAAAGCAAGAAGACATTGCTTACTCGTTATTTGGCATCTTTGATGTCTCTATCCCAGTCACGTATGGCGAAGGACAACGGCGTGCGCTGGGGCGTCTCTTACAGGAGGTCCTCACCCGTTCTGGAGATGCTACGATTCTGGCCTGGACAGGGAAAGCATCGGACTATAATAGCTGTCTCCCTGCAGAAATTACCGTCTACCGCGAACCGTTGTCTCCTCACTTACCATCGCCTATTCCAAATGACGAGATGGAGACACTACTATCCAAACTGGAGGCTTCCTCGACACCTCAAGATTCTGCTGTGGAGCTGTATGATCGGCTTGTCATTCTTCCAACGCCTCGCCTCGTCAGCCGTCGGCTGAGCTTGTCGTGCATCGTATTTCTACTGAGGACGGTTAGCGGGCCGTTTACCACCAGGGATGACCCGTCTGTGCGCATTTATCGTGCCACAGCATCTGCTCTCGGGGAGGTTGAAATTAGGACCTCGGACGACTTGGGCGGCCTGACCAATCTGGTGCTCGTGCACCCATGGCTCCAGAGCCTCTTTGATCCTGTCCTTCCACACGAAGACATGATTGCCGATGACATTGAGCTATGCTCGCCACGTATCTCCTGGGATAGCGAGCCCTTGGTGACTGGGAAGAATCTAGCAAGGATCTCGTTACTACCCCTGGCTGTCGTACAACCGCTGCAGCTCCCTTCTCCTATCGACAAGACAACGCGTGCGTTGCGCATGTTTGTTCGCCTCAGACAGCCTTTTGGGGCATTGCTACTCGCACCACATTCATCTCGAGAATACAAGCGGGTCGCGACGGACAATCCGATCATTGTACGCATTCGCAAGGAAGTTACCCCGCTTTACCTCATGGACAAGATACGCACCCTAGATATTCTCTAATCTTTTGGACGTGATCGCTATTTGACCTTATCCGAGCTTCTCATGGCATCGAGGAGGTGCACATTCGCCGACAACTAATGCATGCTCAGTGTTACTAATCACGTTCGTCGTCATCCATCGCATATAGACAGTCGACATCATTTGAACTAGTTTGTTTTGCTGTTTTGTTCAACAAGGGTATCTCGTCTACTTTCTTGGAACTTGGTTTACGTATGGTGATATAGACCGAGTAGCGTCGTTTTTGCTCATTTTCAATCGATCGACATCGCTGTCCTGATGACAAGAGTGTTACTCAAGAGTCACTTGGCGATGTATGTGATACTGGAGTTGTGGAGGGCCAAAAACAAAACAACATAGCATGTGCCACCACCCGACCGCGAGATCAGAAACATATGGTAGACCACGAACGCTGAACTACTGCTATTGCTACCAGTCCTTTGGCAGAAATTTACGGATTAACATGCTGGACTTGTCATGAAATCTCAGCGTGTCTCAATGACGGAGTGGATAATGCTCTAACCACGCACGCAACTGACCTTTAGTTGAACGCAATGATACTAGCCCCAGCAGAGTAAAGGACGGTGTCAGCCCACGCATCGATATGCCACACGAGACCTGTCTTTGAGACTCCATCTACGTAGGCTTTGATGCGAAGATTGGCCACATGACCAATGTCGATGGAGTTCAACGCGACAAAGACGGAGGGGTTCTTTGGAAACACGACCGAATCAAAGGTGATCTTCTTGCTTTGTGTAAGCTGCGGCTGGCTCCAGTGACGAACATCTGCCGTGTTGATAGACCCGCAAAAGATCTGCTGGCGATCCGCTGGATAAGCGATCCAGCAAGCCTGTGCGACGTATAGAATGGTGTCTGCCCATGTTTCAATAGTAAGCGTGAACCCCTTTGCGTCGATGTTGGTGGCAGTCGTTCTAAGACGCCAGTTGTGGAATTTATCCAGATCGATGAGATTGAAGAAGACAACGACTTTGGGAGGGGAGGCAAACGGGCGTTCAAAATTGATCCGCACAGAGGCGGGATCGTGGGGGTTGGTCAGGAGGTTGCGCATGTGTTCACCGGTGAGGAAGTCTCGGTCCTCGGGGGCAAATGCTAACACATGGTTGATACCACTATAGAGAGTAGTGTCGGCCCAGGCTGAGAAGTGACAATCAGCATGGGACTCGGTGATCTGCTGTACGGTCGATCTGGCGCGGATGTTGGCATTGCACCCGATATCTAGCTGGCGGAAGCCATGGGCAACACGGGGAGGAGCTGCGAATGAGCGAGGAAAGCTTAGGATAGCATGGGTATCGAGTTGGGGGTTGTGCCAGGGGCGAACACTCCCTGTGTCAAATTCACAGAGGACGGGCATGACCTTGTGAGTCTGGTTAGACTGACTCTCGGAGGTGGGGCTGGCAAATGGGCCTTACCGTGATCAGACCTCTCAGAAAGAAGCACGAGGGCTTGCTTCTTTGGGCGTTCTGGTTACCAGACTGCTTACCGCAAAAGTTCTTCACCATCGTTCAACGTTCAGCACTCAGTGCCCGGCCAGCGTGTACCACGACGGAGATGTCTCCGATTCTCCATAGTATACCTTGGACCTCAGGCTTCCGCTCGTGAAAGTGAGCAAGGCTGCATTCAAAACATGGGTGGATGACTTGAAACCGTTGGCCGTGCGAATCAGCGCATATTGTCGCGGAAAATCGGTACTGAGGTGTCTTACAAGCATTGGCCATATCAAATCTCAGAGACAATAAAACATGGTTCCCTGCGACTCGCCCCAGCGACGCCCCAGCCCCACAGCCTGCACGACATCCGCCTCTATCACACCCTCACTCTCACTTCGAGTCCCGCTTGTCCTCTCAGCGGGCTGCCACGAACATTCAGCCTTCTGCCACCCCACGGACACCACCCCGGAACAATGGAAGAGTTACTCCGCGTCCGTGACTGTCGTTGGGAGACGCTGACGATCCAGGCAATCCTCGCCCACCACGAGCGACGCCAACGCTTGCAATCGCGCCCCCTCTCCCTCTGTCAACTGCGTCCTCTACTGGTCATCGATCGATTGGTGGTAAATGCGTGTATGTAAGAGATGATGATTGATCGGATACCATCACTTGCCACACACGTCCTTTGTCTCGGGCCGCACGCTAGGAGACTATTTCTTCAAATACAGCCAACGTCTGTTTCCTTCATGACCCTTTTCTCTGGAGAAAAACGATATACTTGCTGCATGGAACACGAACAAGATAAATTCAACGAGAAATAAGAAACTCGTCGAGTCTCCACAAAGGCAGAGGTGGTGCTCGAATCTTTACGCCTTGATCTACGATTCTGTTTCACCACGAGTCAACGTTGACATTCGATACGGAAACCTGATCATTTCATGAGCTTCTCCTATCCGGTGGTACTGGCAAGTAGCGAGCTACATGTTGGCCAAAGACTAGGTCAGCGTGCCAACCAATCTGGACTCGAACGACCTGGTTGACGGCCTCTTCCACCACTGGCACTGTCTCGCTCTCTTCCTGGCTTTTGTGGTTCACTCATGAAGAACATTCAGTTTCTGTATCAACGCCTCGAAAAGTAACAGCCTCCACTTTTCTTGCATTGGTCTTGTTCACACCTCGATGTCCAGGACCATGTCCTACCGATAACCATCGACCTCCATGCCACTATCGTGAACCATGTCGTCCTCACCATTTTGTATTTCGGACGACGGACACGTGTGATTTTTGACCTCTCGCATAACGGCCCGGCGGACTTGTTCGCCGACGCGCTTATCGTTTGCGCTGATTGCCATCGAACAGACACCGTGGTCACAAAATCATTGACATCATCGGGTGGTCCCCACGACTAGCAAAACGACTCATCAATCAAGGAGATAGCGCTGCCCTACACCGTTCCCGCTGTACACACCCAATTGACCTACAGAAACCCCGAGAACTATATGAATGATTGTAGATAATATACAATGTCTTTTACGAGTTGTCAGCTACTAAGATGCCAAATGGAACCATAAACCAAGTGAAGAGAAGAGAAAAGTATACCCATCGTCAACGGATCAAAAGTATAGAGATATAAAAAAAACATGCAAACACGCTCCTTTCATCTCCTCGCCAACATCTGTTGTACCCTCGTCCACCGTTGATCCAACTCGGATGGGTACTTGTCAGACCGGATTTTTTCCAACCGCGGCATCACAGACCCCAAGCACCGCGCCATGGCTTCTAACCCCTTTTCGTCCTCTCCGAGCGGCGAATGTCCAACGCGGATGTACGTGATGAGATGATTCGTCACATCCCATTCGTTTTCGACCTCGTCCACCTTTTCCATTTCGATTAGTTCCCCTGGTTGCTTCCCCTTCTTCTCTGATGGCAGCCTCAGAGTGCCATCGAACACGATCCACAATGTTTCCAATTTCTGACATGCCTTTAGCACTGCCAACACGGCCGCCATGCTCGCAAACGGCCGTGCCTTGGACACGTCCGCAACACCTATTTTGAGGCTCGTCAAGCCCCTCAACGCTGTTATCCACGTCGTGTAGCCCTGGTCGTCTACCTCTGCTGCACAGTACGTGCTTATATCCAACTCTCTCAGCGAGGGAAAAGAGGCGAGCGAGGAAAGGAGGGAAGACGATAGAGAGAATGTATCGCTAGCCGGTGTACTCCAATACGACGATGTCAATTCGATCGTGAGTGACTGCAACCGAGTCTTGTCCAGTCGTGTAGGCAATACGCCTACCAGCTCTTCCATATCTGCCGTCGTCGAATCGTCTGCACCAATCCGTAGATGGAAACTCGTCGGACTGCCTTGTATGGTCTCGAGGTAGCGCAGACAGAGACCTGCGCTGTTGCCACCAAGCGACCATGTATGTACGTGCGACGGAAGTAGGCCGAAGTAAACTGCAGTGCTCGAGTTGTTGAGCTCGATGCTAAGTGTGTCGAGAGTCTCTCTAGAGGTGATGGTGTCCATGACGGGTTGGGATAATGCACAACTGCGCAAAACGCGAAGCTGCGGCCATTGTCGAACGATATCGCCAATTTCGCGAGAGTGATCACTGTAGGAAGATCGCGGAAAGAATGCAGTGAAGGAGGTGACATTAGGACAAAGATTGGGGAGATCGGCGAGAACGGCGAGTTCGGATGACACGTGATTGGGCCAGCAGATGAGAAAGAGCGACACGGTGGTCACACCTGGGCCAGCAAAGTACCTGAGAAGCGACACGCTGGGGTCGATCAAGTTGGACATCTTGAGTTCACTCCATACAAGTTCCGTCAGATTGGGAAGTAAAGGAAGCGATGCTTTGGGGTATCGCGCGAGAGCGGCGATGATGTTGTGTTGGACTGTGGCAGGGACACGCCAACAGGGACCACGGACAAACCTAACCCGCACCGCGTACTTGTGAAACGTTTCCCACTGTTTCTCGCCCAAGAACATTCGGACCTACGAAAAACGGTTGTGCGAGAAGTGAGCGAGAAGGATAAAAGGGACACACGACAAAGGGATAGTGTTTCTTGGCCCACATGCGGCGTGGCAGGACCTTTATCAGGGGATCGAGGTTATCTAGACGCATCCACAGTGCGTCCAACGCGGGTTCGCTCAGGGTCCGACAAGTTCGAGCAAGCGATGCGAGTGTGCGTTTTCCCATGGTACGATCCCATTTGCGGTCACTCTCGGGCGACTCGTCAAAGCGGCGGATATAGTCGAGGATGAGCCAGAGGATTTCCGAGATGAGTAGAGCGCGATGGACAGATGTGGCATTTGTCTTGGAGGATCTATTGGGTTTAAGAAATTTGGGGATGGAAAGAAAGTGTCTGGAAGGTTTTGGGACAAATTCTCGAGAACTGTGGTACGCGGTCAGTATGGGTTGTGGGACAGGGATGGGTCGCGACTGCGCACGGGCTAAGCTCTGTGCAATCTGGTCCTATGGGACTTGGCAGGGAGCAGTACGTTAAACGCGATGGTCGCTCGGATTTCCGTCGAATGTAGAAGGGCGGCATGACTGTCGAAACGAACGAACATGTAACATGCACAACACCGGGTGCAAGTTCACACGGTGTACGCCAACGGCTACCGCATGATCGGAGCACGCTGGACCTTTAGATGAGAAACGTCCGAGATCCTGGCCGAGAAGGAAATGCACAAAGCAGAGCCGGACTCATCCCATGTAGTACTGGTAAAAGGTCTCATGGCACTGCTGACGGTCACGATGGACTGGAAATTTTGACTGAAAAACCAAGTCCATTTGCAGCACCAACTTTTTCACTTACAGCTGTTTTCAAAACTATGGGGAAAATGCGTTTTGAAAAATCGCGCCTCGGTGCTTGCCGGGAAAGGACCCCAGGTGTAGCTAAGCTAGATTCAATGTGTGACAGTGACACTGTCGTGCTGTTCGGCATGCCACCACGCACCATCTCTACCGACCTCAAAGCTCACATTCCTGCCCTCTACAACCGTGGTCACAAAATCAAGGATATCTGTCATCTTTTAGGCATCAGCAAGTCAGTTGTTTACCGGACCCTCAAGTTTTACTTGGAGCTTGGTGTCATTTCCAATCCATATAGATATTCTTGTGCTATCGGGCGTCGCCGTATTCTTAGCTCTCTTGATGTCTTTTTTATTCGCAGTGTTATCAAGCACCACTGCACTATCTACCTTGATGAACTCCAGCATTTGCTCTGGACCAAACGCCACATATATGCCACTATCCCCACACTTCTTCGAGTGCTCCAGCGTCTTCACATCACCCGAAAAACAGTCTCAGCCTCTGCAGTCGAACGAAATGAAATGTTACGGGCGCTCTACATGAATAAAATCACAGCTGAGGTCCCCAATGCCAACATGCTTGTATTTATCGATGAAGCGGCAAAGGACAAGCGTACCTCTGTTTGCCAGTATGGATGGGCCACCAAGGGAAGTCGTTGCAATGTCAAGAAGTACTTTATTCGTGGCATCCGTTACTCCATTCTCCCTGCACTTACTCTTGATGGTATCATCACATATGACATTGTTGAAGGTCCGATTGATGGTGCTTGTTTTCTACGCTTTCTGAGAGAGTTTGTTGTGAGTCAAATTGATTTTCTTTTGGTTTATGAACTGACCACCTTACAGCTACCCTTTACCAATCCGTACCCAGGTCCACGAAGCGTCATTGTGATGGATAACTGCCGCATTCACCACGGAGAGGAGGTTCAACATTTGGTAGAGGAAATGGCCTGTGAGTGATTCATTGCTTCAAGTTATTCTACTTCTACACTAATTGTACCAGTGTGCAAGCTCATTTATCTGCCGCCCTATTCACCCAACTATAATCCTATCGAGCAGGCATTCTCAACAATCAAGTCGAACTTACGCCGCAATTCACACGACCTTTCAATAATGGGAATTATCCGTGCCTGTCAGTGTATTACGCCAGAGAAAGCAGCTGGGTACTTCAAATCGTCAGGATATATTGTGTAAACGTTTGTAGTAGTAGCATGTGAAGGTGGGCAAATTCTGGGGTATGGGGACAATTGTCCGAGTCACAACCATTCGTATTTGAGGTTTTGAAGTATGGTCTATCACTCCTGAACGAACCGTGACATAGTATTGCGTGTGATCGATGATATAGACAAAGAAACTAGGCTACAGACAAAGACTCGACGTAGTACTATTAGAATAGCGCTATATCATTGTCTTCTTCAATGACAGTATAGCCCTGTGGCACTGGAAGCCACTGATTCTGAAGCTCGCACTGATAAAAAATATCATAGTCCTTTCCACTGCTGTCACCGCCATCTGGAACCATTGGTGGTGCAGTGAAACGAGCCTTACCGCCATCATGGTACCGCTTTTCGTATGGAACCTTCTTTGGAGCACGCTGAGTACCCGACGATGAGTTGGTATCACTTCTCTTGCGCTTTGCGTCAGGGCCATTCCACCAGGCAAGGCTGCCTTTCTTGAGACGGATAATATCTCCAGTTGATAATCCGATATTGGCGAGCACCTTGTCATCCACCTCAGCAAGAATGTCGGGACCTATACCTTGAAGTT
>JBBPUH010000017.1:0-74883 GCA_038094555.1 Boletus aff. phaeocephalus
CCACGGCGTGCTTGGGCGCACAAAGGCCAAGGGGAAAGGTGCTGATGTTTGTTTTTGCCCCCCACTTGTAGCGTTGATCGGCGTTCTCTTGTCGTGGCTCGACCGGTATCCCGGTGCCGTCCAAGTGACGCCGCGCTATCCGATCACAAAGGCGCCCAGCTCGCGTTTTGCAGCGTATGGGCACGAGTTGGATGGGAGCTATACGCGTCCGCCGGTGAAGCTACCCACCCGATCCCGGCACAACTCGGAGTGGAGCGATGTGCCGTTGTAATCATTGACATGGGTGACGACCAACGATCGTCGTCAATGGGATCGTCGTGTATTTCATGGGGAAAAGGGAATCTGACACGCTCGGAGCTGGTTCCTGGAGAACGCGCGCGTGCTGTATACGTAGTAGCAAACAACCTTGTACCAATCATTCAACATTCTCGTCATACATGTACATCATACGTTGGAAGTAGGCGGTCTATCGGACGCGTCCAGCCGAGTGAAGACGTCGTCCGGTAACGTGTTTTGTGCCCAGAAACTGTCCCACTCGTCGTCGTCACCGTCGGTCGGCCCGAGCTCGTTCTCGGGTGTGAGTGGTCGAGTGCTCTCGGCGGCGACACTATCCGCAACGCAACCCGCGTCCAGCGGGGCGACGTAGTCCTTGCGTAGTGGTTGCGCTACTGCAGGGCGCGTCGTGGCTGAGTTCTCTGTCGCGCTGGCACGCGATGCAGCCAATGAGACGGTACTCCCAGGTATGACAGAGATGCCTTCCGCCATGACGACATAATCGCAGGATGCAGGCGGTGCCACAGCGTTAAACACGACGGAAAGCCGCCGGATCAAGACCGGCTGGTCATCAACCAAGGCGGGAGCAATCCCGCTCTGGGACGCGGCCGAGACGCGGCCGACCGCCGACCGTTTTTTGGTGGTGACCTCGCGCTCATGCGCGTCGAGATACCGCCGCCTGCCCGTTCGCGTGAGGAATATCCGGGCGTTCACCTGGTTCGCCCAGACGAGACCCAACGCGGCTTCTTTGCGATCCTCGCCTGGTATGCTGTCCGCCCTGCCAAACCACCGCGACTGCTGTCGGTAGCTGCTCGCGTCGTCGTCCGGGGGCACGTCCCGATCGACGACGTCGATGACTTCGTTCAAGACGAGCACGGCGAGGCGATACTTGTTGGCGAGCAGATGGAGGTGGGCGGCGATCTCGGAGAGTTGGCGGGAACGTTGGACGAGCGTCTGTGTGGTGGTTTTGCCGGCGGAATGGAAGAGTTCTGCGAGGGCGTCGATGACGAGGAGTTTGAGTGGTTTCGAGGAGGGATGTTGTTGGGATGCGTTGTCGATGTGGTGAGGGAGGAACGTGGATAGGACGTGGATGAGCCTGGGTATCGTGGGCGTTTGGACGGTTTGGACGTCTGAGAAGGTGCAGAGGGAGGGGGTGAGGAGGGGGTGAGCGTCTAAGATTTGTTGTAGACGGGACGTTTGGAGATGGGAGGCGATGGTGATGTAGCAGGCGGAGCCTGATATGCCGCCGAGGTCGTGGGGGAGTTGCACGAAGAGAGAGAGCTGGAGGGCGAGCTGGGTTTTTCCGGCAGCGCTGGACGAAGTGTCTTAGCGTGTCGTACGAGGCCTAGAAGACGGGACTGGGACGATACCTCTCACCGACAACTTCCCATACCATGGCGGTCATGATCCCACCGCCGAGGATGGCATCGAGCTCAGAGTCGCCTGTCGTGAAGGTTTCGCTGGCATCGGACAAGAGTGATGAAAGTGAACGAAGTGGTTGAGCGTAGTCACGACAGATGAGAGGAATGATGACCTTGTTGACCTCGTCGAGCGATAGTTTGCATGCACGCGCAACGTCGCTGGGTGCTGCCAACAAAATATCGGCAACATCTCTGAAACCACCTGGACGACGGGTTTGCACGAGTCAATACCGAACAGTGGACGAAACCGACCTTTGGCGAGCGCCGACCTGTGCGTTGCGGACAGACTGGTGAACATGGCCTGGCTCGCGTCTGTCATGCGACCTCGACTCGTCCGCGCGTTGACCACCAGAGCATCCGCCATTTACACTGACGCTGCTAGTGCCCATGTCCCTGCACGCACGTCCACACCGTCTGGCCTCACTCCGAGGCAGCGTGCAATCCTGGACAGCGCGTTGCGTGTCGACCACGCAGGCGAAGTCGCCGCCAACTACATCTACAAAGGGCAGATGGCTGTCTTGGGACGAGACCCAACCGTCGGCCCTTTGATTCAGGTGGGTGTTGCACGCTTGTCTGTGCCTGTTCGTACCGGTTGACCGCGTTCTAGGAAATGTGGGACCAGGAAAAGCGACACCTCCTTGTCATGGACGAACTTCAAGTGCAGCACCATGTACGACCCACGATACTCTCAGACGTGGCCAAGGCTGCTGGCTACGGCCTTGGTGTTGTCACCGCTCTCTTGGGCAAGGAAGCTGCCATGGCCTGTACAGAGGCCGTCGAAACGGTCATTGGCGAACACTACGACGAGTATGTCCCTCTGTACATTCCCCTCCCCCGCTGACACACCATTTGCAGTCAACTGCAAGAGTTCGAGTCGCTGCCATCATCACACCCCAGCGTACCATTGCTACGAGACGTGATCAAAGAACTGCGCGACGATGAATTGGAGCACCTCGACACCGCGGTCGAGCATCATTCACAACGGGCCCCTGCCCATGCTCTTTTGAGCACGATCATCGGTGAGGGTTGCAAGGTCGCCATACAACTCTGCAAGCGAATTTAGGCATTTCGGTATACTCATGTCGATGGTACAGGTAGCGTATTGGTGATACTGCATCATGCATACATCCACCTTGGGACCTCTCAGTGCTCCGTCAGAGAGTCGCCTTTCCGCTTGCCCGTCCACTTGTACTTGAGCTACAATACCACGGTGAGCTAAGAGATGCTGACGAATATGAGACAGTCCTTACGTGTGTCTGTGATGCAAGGTAGTAGATTGCGCCGGGAATGAACACGAAACCGGTCAGCGAGATCAAGGTGGTGCGGCGGGTGAATCTAAAATGCTTGTACGCGTCTTCGCGCTGTATGATTGTTTGAACAATGTTTCTGGTTGTATGCATCGGAATTACGCACCATGCGATTCCATCGCTCAATTGCGGGATCAACCTGGGAATGACCGGGTCAGTCAGACGCACATGAAAGAATGAACGTTGAGTTGGAGCACCTTGAGGTAGCCTGCACAACGGTCAGTGATACGAACGACACACAAAATATGTCGGACGTACTCGCGGCGGCCATGTCCAGCTAGAAACTTGGTGGTGTCTAAGAAGGGTTGTTGTGCACTGTTTGGTCGAACAGGATTATGTTACAGGTTAGCAATGGAATTTCACTCTCACCTGGACCACCACCACCACCCCCTCTTGTCACCGATGGCCTACAACCGCGACTGGGACAAGGATAAAGATTACTGGCCAGACCAAGGATATTGGCCGGCGGACAACAGAGGAAACGTGCGAGGTCGAGAAGACGACTACTATGGCGACGGCAAGCGGAGAAAATACAACAACGGGGTGCGTCTTTCACCGCTCGTCCTCCTCTCGCTTATTCATGCTTCATTACAGGGATATGATGCACCGTCTTACGATGAAGCCGACTATGATTCCAATTACGCTCAACCCAACCCAGGCAGATATAACGATTCGGCACCTGACCACCTCAACGACGACCGACACACCAAGGGTGGCTTCCATAGTAAGAAGCGCCTGGTCCCAAGCGAGCCCAGTTCGCATGTCATCTTCCTGGGTTTAGACCCTGATTTCTCTGAGGCGGATGTTTGTCGATATATTTACATGTCCTTCAATACAAAGCTGAATCCATCTTCGTGCTTTAGTTGCAGGCTTACCTCTCCAGTAACGGGTGCAACATCGAGACCGTCACCATCATAAGAGACAGATCATCAGGCACTTGCCCCATTCATATTGTATACCGTATAGCGCATTGACATGTGTGACTATTGGATTTTTGAAGGTGTTTCCAAGGGCTTTGGCTTCGCTCAGTTCGCGAGCATAGAACATGCCCGTGCATTTGTGGACCCACTATTCCCATTCGTTCAAGTTCCTCCACCAGCATCGCATGGTGCTTCCGCCAAGGCTACTTTTTACAAGGCGCTTGAGATGGGCACTCCACATAATGGTCGAAGAGTAAAAATTGATTACTCGCAAAGCGCAATACCTCACGACAAGGGCCGTCGACAAAATGCCAATGATGGAACTCGTGATATTGGCAACGTACCCGCGGCCGTGTTACTCTTCCGTGGATTGGATCCCCTCTCCGGCCCTCAAGCAATTGCGCAAGCAATGATGGGTTCCGCAGGCCCCGGAAAGGAAGGGCACAGGGGCATGAAGCGAATTATACTTATCAAGGACAAAGTGACCTTGGCTAGCTTTCAATTCGCCTTTGTCGAGTTTGTGGACATCCAGGTATTCATTATTTCCCTATGGTTATCTTCATCATGCTTATGTATCGTAGGCTGCATCTGCGGTTCTGGCGAATAGCATGTCACCGCAGATTCATCCCTCCGGTTTTCGTATCTCCGACAAGCCAGTTGCGGCTTCGTTTGCGCATCCCTACTCTTTTCAACCAGTGACAGATTATATACTTCGAGACGAAACTGCTATACCGTCATCTCTTAACCTCGGTGGTGTGGAAAACACTTTTGTGAAGTACTGGGACGAGTCAACGACCGTTGCTGTCTTGGAGTTCAAGGTGGAAGAATCCGCCGCGACACAGGCCCCGGCGGCAGCGGCCCCCAAAGAAAAGGAGAAGAGGAAAAAGGTCAAAGGTACGTCCACAGTGCTGTGGGACTGAACGATAGTCTGACGTGATGTAGATGATCCATCGAAAAAACCCCTGGCACCATCCGCACTGCCTGTCTCCGACAAACCGGTCACTCTCAATTTCAAGGCAGGGCCAACCGGTAAATCTTCGATATCACTTTCGGGGTCGAAGGGAGCTGTTTCGCTACCTCTCGGGTTTTCTGCGGAAGAATTTGATCCTGACGACGAGGAGATGGGGCCAGAGCCCACTGCTGAAGATGATAAAGGTCTTTAGTTTTCCAATTCACTTGTTGGTTCTCGTCCACTCACCACTACGCTAGCCACCGCAGCTAAAAAGGTCGCGCCATTGATTGCCAGCAGAAAGGTACGCATGAAATGTCTCGCCTATGGCAATGATGGCCTAACATTTCTTCAGACTGCCAACAACATCCAGAAATGGAATCAAGTCCAAGAAGAACTCAAGGAAGGTTCAACTTCAGTACCAAGAATTCAAATTGGGACATCAAGCCTCGAAGCGACTAGTGCCCACCTAGCACCCTCCCAGGTCTCTGCTTCGCAACCTTCTGCCATCTCCAACGGTCCGTCGACAGCAACAACCCCTGAGCCTGTGGAAACCGACTTGGAATTCTCTGATACGGGTGCCATGACATGTCTACTCTGCGCAAGGCAATTCAAAAACTTGGATCAACTTAAACGTCACAATAAGGAATCAGATCTTCACAAGGCTCGCCTCTTTGCATTTATTCGCACTTGCTTACCAGATTGGCTAACATTTTCCCTTTTATTTCATTTCTTTGCGCTCTGCACACTGAATAAAACTGGCTCAAATGCAACAGAAAAACTTCAAGGATGCCAATTTGCGCGATGTCGCACGCCAGAAAGTGGAAGCTGCGCGAAAAGCCGTTGCCCTCAAAGCAGCTGAAACTGAGCAGCCCAAGTATCGCGACCGCGCATCCGAACGTCGAATCATGCACAATCAGCCGGACATCCCGTTGCCAGAAAACACAAGTACGGTGTCGAAGAAGAAACGGTCTGCTGACGGACCTCCACCACCGCCATCCCCACCCCCTGCCCACGTAGCGCCGGGCAAGGACGAGAATAATGTCGGCAACAAACTGTTGAAAATGATGGGGTGGAAGGAAGGCTCTGGGCTGGGTACGGAAGGTGATGGTCGCATTGACCCGGTGTAATGTTTCTTCCAGATCCTTTTCGCTGCGATTGCCTGACTTTCACTGCAGTCAAACAGCCATATATGCACAAGGCGTCGGCCTCGGTGCCAGCAAGGCCAAGGAATTTGGAAAATATGCTGAGGGCTATTCAGGCTACGTACACATGGCCCAAGATGCGGTAAGTGCAATAGGGCTCCAGGGGACAGAGACGACAACGTCATGCCACACATTCTTACTCTTGTCGCACTGCAGGCTCGGGAGCGCTATGGGAGCTAGCCACGACTTGAATGTTTACATAATTATCACCACTCGGTTGACTTTTTTTTGGTTTATCCCATATCTCGCATGTGTTACGTCCTCTCAAGAAATTCTATCTCATCATTCGACCCCGATTATACAAGGCGTGCGAGTACCTCCGGTATTATGCGAATCTGATCACGGTTACAAAGCTAGAATACCCATGATTGGGGCAAGGAATAAGGCCAGTGCATTGCGTGTTGCGCTCAGACCCGAGTTTGCTTTTTGTGCAGCGGTCGTTCCTGTTGGCTGAGCCCCACCTTTCCATCCAGGAAGCGTCGCAGAAACCACTGCACTTGTGGGCGAGACAGTGCCGGTCATAGGGCCCCGCTGACACGTGAAATAGGATGCCTACCCAACGCCAATGTCAGCTCGGCCCTTGATCACAAGGTAAGCAGTACTCACTGCAACCAGGTTGCCGAGCTTGGTGTACTAATCCGCCGTTCCAAGTTCGCGTCATCCCTCATAGACCAAGTTTCAGAAACTCACCCTGACATAGTCTTCCACCGAGAAGACACCTCCGCCTGTATTCTCCCACAACAAGTCTGCCGGGGGCAAAAAGTCTGCCGGCTGCGCAAACACGAGGAATGCATATCTAAACAAAAACGACGCGTCAATCACACCGTTCCTCCCCCGTCACAGGGTGACTTGAACTAACCTATGCGGTGCATCCCCGACAGGCGGATTCGGCGGGATATACCTAGTGACCGCCGTAGCCCCGACCATGGACACATTCGCGCTGGCATTCGTAGACGCTGTTCATGCCCTCGAAATCAGTCGCCGACGCACACACGGCACCGAAGCCACGTCCACCCACCAGGAACAGTTGCGCCGTTGACGAGCCAATGTCGTCGTTGACCATGACTTTGGTCCGCGCCCACAGGGCCCGCGTCGGCCATTACGATCGTGTATTTGCCTGGAAGTGTCACGGACGCGTTGGCGGCCGTCAACGACAGGGTTGGGTCGTACAAAACTTCTACGTGGCGTGGACGCGTTAATTTTCATATCTCCTCAAACGCGATGTGCGGGGCTACGTACGTTCTCGCGATACGAGTTGACCGAGGGAGATATTGCCGAGGCCCTTGAAAGAGACGGCGAGGAGCGCGCTCGGGGTGAGTTTGGGCAGGACGGCTGGGACGAGCCCTGACTGAGTGAAATGGGCCGTGACGGCCTCGATTTCAACCTGCATGTTGGTGGGTTGTGCTTGCCCAGAGGGGATGCCGAGAAAGGCGATGGCGAGGCCTAAGAACTTGAAAGACAACATCGCTCGTGAGTGGTGGCGACAATGTTCGAGTCTAACCTCACACCACGCCTTTTCTTTTAGAACTGCATACCAAAAACCAGAGTTTGGTATGCTCGCCGTAACACGGCACAGCAGACGTTGGCCTCGAAACTACCCGTTCCAGAGATGGGCCGGCTGAAACCCAGGAATGGCTTCCATGGTTGACTAAAACAGATCGGACGACAGAGGTGTAGGCGAGATAAAATTAATGCAAACAGATACAGTACAGATAGGAACATACATTCGGCTATTACTAGGGAGCAAATAGTGATGTCAGGTCAGGTCCATGGTCGACTCTGATTCCAGCCCAAAGTCTGATATTGAAGGAAGGTCAGGCAATCCAGCCACGGGTGATGCCACCTCGGAATGCAAGTCGCCGGCCTCGCTCACCAATCCCTGTGTCCGTTTCCTCGCCCTCCGTCTTGGTGCCATGGATGTCGGTGACGAAGGCAAACTTGCAGGGTCAAAATCACTAGCTTGAAGTTGGGCCAACATGACTTGCGCGGTCAGCCCATTGGTGTCGAGCGAGATAGGAGGTCTGGCTTCTCGTTTGGTCGACCGGGTCCGACGCAATTTACGTCCAGCTACCTCCCCGTTACGCAGCTTGCCCAGTATGGTGTCTAACACGGCGTGGTCTTCTACTTGTGGGCCAGATTCTTCTTGGGCGTTCTGCCTAAGGAGTCTCGACTCCGCCATGGCTTGCTTGCGTTTCTCCATCGCAAGCTTCTCCTCGGCTGCTGTTTGATTATCCATCACACATTTCTGAGAAAACGAGCGTCAAGAGTGTGTACGGCCGCAGTGTTAAATTCTACACTGGCTCACTCACCCTATAGGATGTGACAAAGGTCTTGAATATCGCGAAGAACTCTGTTGACGTCATATTTTTGTCGTCTTCACCGTAGTATGCAATAACTTCGATAAAGGTTGTCTCCGCGTGGTTGATATCATCGACGAGGTCATCTAGCTTCGCGGAGGCTCTGCCAACGAACTGCCACATCTGCCTGCTAAAGCCGTCGTTTTGAACCACGTCCACATAATGCTCGTTCAGTTCTTGTCGTATGCGCTTAAGACCGTCTTGGAGGACGACAACGTCTTTTCTGACATCCTGGACGTTAACTATGCAGGATGTTAGCTATGTGAACGATATGAGTTCGACACAAACCTCTGTAGGCTTCCGCCGGTCTATTCAGCTCTTCGAGGAATTCCTCCATATTGGGAAAGTGTTTGTGGATGGTCCTTTCCAGGAAATGCAAGAGAGTAGTGTTGTGAACGGATTTCGTGTCCACCAGCTGCACAGAGTTGAGATACGACACACGGTGACGAAGTGGTTAGTACAAACCTTGTTGATGCTGCTAACACGGAAGCCGAACGCGCCACCTTTGATCCCAGTACCATTCATATAATTACCGATCATAAGGATCAGCTAGGAAATAGTTAGTAGCATGACTTATTGATGAAGGCGAAACTTGCATTTAGCACTTCCTTGAACTGTTTCGCATGGAGCAACGCGTCGCTAGCCTGACTAACTTTTCGGGCACCCTGCGAACACACTCAGCTATGTAACAAGCAATGTCGAGTAAGCTGTCACCTCATCGAGGAGTTGCCATTGCTCATTGAATTTGCATTTGTAGAGCATGCCCTCAAGTCGAGGACCAAGTCGTTCAATCTGGATGAGCTTCACCATCAAGCGGTCTGATGGATGTAAGCCGGCGAGTTCCTCAGGTTCCGCATTCCGATAGACATTGAGCTTGCCGACCTGACAAGAGCTGGCATTACAAGACTATAGCTTTGTACCGCGGCTCGTACCTGCTCGGGTGTCGGTAGGACGCCCTTGAGTTCACTGAGGAAGACTTCGGTACAAGTTTCTTGATCAAACTGCTTTATTCGCTGTGCGATTTCTTCTGGTTCCAGTCTTTTGACCCGCTGAATGAGAATTTCTGCGAAGGTATTAGAAATGCGACCAAAACCTTCACTGTCCACTAAAAGACGCACCGACACGTTTCTTCGTCTGAGGATCAAGCACACTCTTTAGTTCCGCTTGTTTCTGCCGGGCTGTGAATGTAAAGTTAGACAAAGGATTTATACCTAGGTCGCAATGGTTTCGTAGCCCAAAAAAGGTGTACCCACCCAGCAGGTTGATCATTAGCTGCTTCGCCTTGAAGTCTTCTTCCATCTCTGACCACACCCCATCATTCTGTAGCTTCTTCAACATATCCTGCTCCTTTTTGCTGTCCTCGTCGCTCCAGAGCGTTTTTGCGACTTGTTGATGGGGGAGCTTGTCCCACTGAAGCTGCTTCATCTTGATGCCAGGCGTGCAAGGCATATCTTTGCGTGCGGAAAGCTTGACAGTGAGGTTGGCGCCGAGCAGCATGGAGGCGCGGGCAGAGCTTGGTGCAGAGCTTGAGGCGGAGGCAACTCCTCTCGTTGGAGGAGGGGGCGGGGGAGGAGGGGGCGGTAATGAAGTGGCTGAAGGTGGGTTTCCGAAGAAACCAACAGGAGGAGGGGGAGGGGCGGGTGGCGGAGGCGGGGGACTTTCGTCATCATCATCTTTGGATGGAAGGGGGGGAGGATGATGTCCTTCTGAGAGGATGAGTGGGGGTGGAGGCGGAGGCGGGGGTGGAGGAGCGGGCGGCGATGATGAAAGGTCTGCCAAATCCGATTCTTCTGGAAGTGTCGGGAGGGGTGGTGTAGGACTACCATCTGACCCCGAGGTTACATGTCCACGCGCATGAAGTCGTTTCGCGAGTTGTTCCGAGAGTGATGGTGGATGTGAGATTTCCACAGAATTGCTACCTGAGTTAACAGAATGGGTATCGTTAGCAACTGCACTAAGCCCACTACGATTCATTTGTCCGAATTCGCTTTCAACATCTTGATCACTATGATCGGAGGAGCCTTCAGGTCGCGGGACAAGGAGGTGGTTGGAACGATTCATCCGAGATAAAGAAGGGGTATCATCGGTAGTCGCGACACGGTTCGCCCGCCTTGGAGAGCCTCGAAAACTACGAGGACTCGCCATCTGTTCGCCTTCCGGGGAGAGCTGTTCAAGTCATGAGCGAATGTTGATAGCCCCCGCGTGCAAACTCACCATATTGACGCCAACAACAAGCTGATGCTGAATCTGCTCGCGCACGTCTGCTTCATCTGCGTCCATGAACTGGGATTCGTGACCACCGTGTGCTGTTGACATTCGAGTGGATTTCATCGACCCGTTGGGTCTACCACGGGTCGAAAGGTCCCTCTTCGCATCAGACTTTCTGGGCGTCACGTCTCGTGAATCTGGCTCCGACCCCTCAGTCTCGTCCCCTCCTTCACCACCACCGGCTTGCCTCTTCCTCCGACCCTTGCCCTCGAGAATGTTAATGGTCTTTTTCCGCTCTAGATGTTTGTTTAACACGTCAATCAATGTCTTGCGGTCCATGGATCCAGTGTTCGATTCGATGATCTTATCCACGCCCTTTCCAACCTCTTTCAGCATCCTAAACAATTCCATGATCTGTGCCTCGAGTTGGGCAATCTGTTCCTCATACCCAGTCTTTTGCACTTCAAGTTGGGTTTGGAGTCGTGATGTCGTTTCTCGTGCGGTGGCCAGTTGTTGCTCCAGATGATACACTTTAGCCTTCAGCTGGCCGACGAGTCCGTCATGACCCTGCGATATCTCTTCTTCAAGTGCCTCTTTCTCAAGTTTTAGACGGAGAGCGAGAGCACGAGTTTCAGCAGCCTCAGCCTCTGCTACCTGAAGCCTGTCAGACTCGTTCAAGTGGGCGATCAACCGCTGTACGGAATGCCCGATTCTTTGTTCGGCCGTAGCCAATTTTCCGTCCATGACTATATCTGAGATCACGGAATCCAGCAGCCGATAATGGTAGGCAAGCTGCGGGCCCTCCTCCCTGATCAATAACAAATGCCGCATCATGGAGAGGAAGTAATCTTGCGCCCGCGAACCCTCTATCCGTGAACAAAGCGCGTTCCAAATATCCTCAGGGCTGGAAAAGCTAGCCAGAATAGCGGTGTCCTGGCGTTCCCTCAGACGCTGTTCATCCTCTTCGAGGATAGCAGCTAGGTAGTCGAGTTGATTGTCCATGGCAGGAATAGCGAGCTCGCGACAAAGGGCGACGATCCGTGGAAGGCCCGCGGAATCCATGAGAGTGCGATGGTGTATCCGAACATCAAGGTCGTCGATGACATCTAAGATATGGACTATCAAGCCGATATTGACGAGCTTGAGGCTAGCCTATGAGTGACAAGGAAAGAAACAAAAGGAAAAATAGCCTTACAGCGTAATCGACCAGTATGCTGCCATCTCCGCCAATGCGCTTGAACTCGTCGCTGGCACCAACAAGACTGCCCATTTTACCCCTCGATCGGAGCCCCCCCTCGAGTGACTGGAACCAATAATCATAACAACCAGTCGAATCGCCGTTCACCTGACTGAGTGTTGCCAAACCGTGAAAGACGAGATCCAGTGACTCTCTGCTACAATAAACGATGGACAAAAACACCTCTATGATCGTTCGACGGGTGGCTAGATTCGGGGAATTGAGGGCGGATGCTATTTGGGTGACAACGTTGGGGATCTTCATGGCCTCCCGGACACGCGACTGTAAGGCACATGAGATAAGTGAAAGGCGAAATCAGAGAGACACGGGATCCACAGGCCCACTTACGGTACTATTGAAGATGACCTTCAAGCATTTGGCGATCTCGTGCTCTACCGGAGCATCGACTGCATTCCTAATTAATGAAAAATGAAAAGTTCGAATCCTGGAAAAGAATGATTCTCACCTCTTTGGTTTGCGACTAATCTGCGCAAGGCATTGCGCTAATACAGCTGTGCCTCTGAGATCGATAAATTTATCAAGCCAACTAAAAGATGTGTGAGTAGTGCCTAACATTGGTGCAGCATCTATCCCACCTAGTTTCATGCCCTCGTAGGGAGACCCAGACGCTCGAAACTTGCTTGGCGGTGATGGTTCCATCCAAGAACTTGCGTATGTACCACTCTGGAGAGCCTTCGTCGGATAGGGTGGCCTGTCCCAAATCGCCTTGTTTGCGACTTTGCTCTCCTCTGCCTCGTTGTTCCTCTTGCCATCGTACCTGCTCTGCGGCATGGACTATGGTCCACTTCTGATTGATAGTGAGTTTGTCTACGTTGGGTAGATCGCGCTGTAGAGCAACACGGGCGAATAGGTTTTCTATATCTTCATCGTTTTCCGGGCGGGGAAAATTAAACTCGTCAGTGTGTGACTTGTGGAAGATATGAGAAAAATGAGTAGAATGGCTGTCAGAATGAGCCGTGGAACTTGAGAAGCGGGAGGATGGGTTATCTTGAGAGTGCAGGGCACGCATTACGGTGCTCGCAACGCTGGGAGAGGCGGAGAGCGGGGCAGAACCAAGCTCGGAGCCTGACGGGCTCTTGCGACCGGAGGATGTGGAGGCTTCGCTCTTACGGAGTTTGTGAGAAGTGGGTGTTTTCGGACGCTTTCCGGGTAGAGAAACAAGAGATTCATTGTAAAGCGTGGAGGAGTCCGCGGTGCTGAACGATGAATCGGGTCTGGCTGGGGTAGGTGCGGCGACGCCCTTGTCTCTTGTGCGATGGTAGTTTAGGTTGAGATCTGTGCCGTTTGCTGTGAGGGTAGGATTTGTGAGGGGTGCGGATATGACAGAAGTGCTGGGGCCACCACGAAGACCCTGAGAGACCGTGCCGACTGCGAGGGGAGAGCGGTTCGCCGACGGCAGCTTGTCGTATGGTACCGAGTCAGCCAAATCCGATGCAGAGATTGACGAGTTTCGGGGTCGCTGTCTCTTTCGGTTGAAAAAAGTGTCCATGGCCGTCGAGATCGACTCGTCGTCGTTGCTGACCACAACGTACACGTCCGAGAATCAGCTGGGTCACTTTGACATCCCTTCGAGGGCTGGTACTACCAATTAACTAACAACTTTGTTCGAGCCGGGCATTAATCAAAACATATGTCAACATTCTTCATGGTATGGGCAGATTCAATACTAGTAATCGTCACGAGGACGACGTGCTCAAAAAATTGGTGGGACTCTCGCTCGGGTCACGGGCAGTTCAGTGCCTCGCCGATCCCCCATCCCCAGTCGTTCCAGCGGCCACAATCACCCTCAAGGATGTCGCAAGACCGAGCCCGTCCCCAGTCTCCAAGGATGAATCCTTCCCCCACTCCGATCCCGATCTCCCGCATGCACACCGTGCATGATTGGGGTCGCACACGCCCACTCGCTTCGGCCATCGCTCCGCCGAGCGCATCATCGTACAGCCTGCCACCTGATTCTGCGACGAGCTCTGCACCTCGTCCCGACCGCATGACACAAGGCACGACGCTCCCGAGATGGCTCGCTGGCTCGACGGGGCTTGCCACCTTCTGTTCTGCACTTCTGTGCGTATCCATGATCCAGGTTCAGCGCGTCCATGGTGTGAACCAATAGTCAATGCCATCACTGCCCGCCCACTCTGTACGTAGTCACACAATTCAAAGCGTCCACACAACGTCTCGAAGGAATCCAATCCTGCTGCCCCGAGAACGAATCTCTGTTACCTCTCCCGCGAGAGAAGCAATATCAGCGAAAAGGATCCTTTTAAGACGGTTGTGCTGACCCCCGAATATGGACGAGTGTGAATGAGCAAAGCAAGACAACACGACAACAGCACCGGGAGCCACGTCGACCAGGAAGCAGACCATGGTGTCAAGAGCAAAGCCCAGAAGTAGTTCGCAACCATCAAAGACAGGTCTTGGCCACATTACAGGGAACCACCATCCTTACTTGCGCTCGGAATGTAAGCGACAGCAACCAACTCGACAGAGACCGGTTACAAAACATCCAATGACGCGCTGGAACCGAGCAAGCGATATACGTGGCCAGGTCGAAGTATGATGGGGGTGGGAGGACTGCGTCTGTAAAAACTGATGATGGTTGAGTTTCGCAAACCAAAGACAAAATTAACGAGAACGCTTCCTGTGCGTATCGCATTCAGCAGGTCACATGCTGTCCAAGCCGGTTCTCCACTCCGCAAACCACCTTGAAACCATGTCGGGTTCGCTACGTACATCGACGCTTAAGGACTCCGTTACCAAGACTCTGTGGCTTCCAAGAAGTCGGCAAGAGCTCAGCATAGTCCATGGCGCGCAACCAAGACTTGAAAGCACCAGGATAGAGCGATAGGCTAGCCCATGAGGTCCACCCACGACTCGAGGCAAAGTCAAAGACTTGGGTCTTGGGGAACATGTGCGTGGGCTTGAACAATGTGGGTCAACACGGACGAGGTATTTCGTGGCAAGGGAAAAACTCGGGAACGGCGCGTGGGCAATGTAAGCGAAAGTGCTTTGTGCGTGGCCCATATTGCAAGAAGCGGATGGTTCTACCCGTGCGTGCGCTATTCAGCCCCCTGGTTGTGCCAAAGAATCCCGTGACACATCTCTAGCATCCATTGTCGAGACCGCGGCACCCTCCGTCCCGCATAGTATCTCGCCCGTCCGGTATCACCTTGCCCTTCGTACGTCGGCCAGGTAGAATGAAAGTTTTGCTTTCTGTGCGTAGGGCCTGCGAGACGCGAAAGGGACCCGGAGACGATACAAAGGGGATACTTGTTCGTGCGGGAACGAAAGCGCGTTCCTGAATCGAGGAGAATGCGTTCCGGAGAGGTGTTGAGACACTGGAGGGAGGCATCATGACAGCGAAGAAGGTAGACGAGGGACCAGCCGGCGACCCGCAAGTCGAGAATCCCCAGACAGAGAACCCGCCCGTCAGCAACGCCATTCCATGTCGCTGCTGACCCACACAAGCGAATGATGTGCTCCCCCAGGCCCGTAATAGCTTAGGGTTAGAAATCATCCCGAGTGGGAGCTCAGGGATGGATCTGTTGGTTGGAGAAGGCGGAAAGCTCCATGGCAGTGGATGCATGCAACCGAGAATGAAGACCTGGGCGACGAAGGTAAAGGTTGGAGAGCGTTCTACTTGGTGAATTTGGTCGCGAGGAGATGACGTGAATGAAAGCGCGTCGCGAGTTTTGTGATCCAGTTGTTTGGTTCGGACAAACACACAGACGCGTCAAGCATTCCCCACTCACTGGAACCGAACTGAAGTGAACTAGCTACGTTGCTTTATGAAGTGGAACAGACTGTTGAAGCGAGAGTCAGAATCCCAGCTAACTAGCCAAGGGTCTTCGTAGACACAAAATGGGAGAGCAATTGATCCAAGTACACGAGTCTAACTGTGCCAATACCGCACTCAATAAGCGAACATGTGGTCGTGAGAATATGTCACACCAGTCATGTCACAACAACGGCACTTTGTGACATACATTGACAGCACACAGACAAGGACCATTCTCGACCACGACCACGACGACACTGGCCCGTTGAATGGCCGAAAACATTTACAGCAAGGGAACCAGAGTCTGGTTTGAGGACAAGGACCAGGCTTGGATTTCCGCAGAGGTCACAAGCGTCACAAAAAGCAATGACGACGCCATCAAACTTGTCTTTCTTGACGAACGAGGCAAGGCACGCGTCGATCCTACCATCCCTTCATTTTTTCCATCTCATTTACTCTCTTTAGGAAATCGTCATCAATACAACTGGAAGGGATATCAAGGACGGCAGGGAAGGTCTTCCTCCATTGCGGAATCCTCCGTTGCTAGAAACCGCGGATGATCTGGCTACTCTTTCCCACCTCAATGAGCCCTCAGGTAATGTGAACCCATCACAACTATTTCATTGTTCTAATTCTTAATGTAGTATTGCACACGATCCGTAACCGTTATGCTCAACATAGCATATACACTTATAGCGGCATCGTCCTCATTGCCGTCAATCCCTTCCAGCGTGTCACCCTTTATGGTCCAGAGATCATACAAGCTTATAGTGGTCGTAAGAGGGGAGAATTGGAGCCACACCTCTTTGCTATCGCCGAGGACGCGTACACCGCCATGGCAAGGGATGGCACAGGCCAAACTATCATCGTGTCCGGCGAGAGGTATTTCTACCCTCCTCTTCTCTGCATTTTTTTCTCATATTTCACAGTGGTGCTGGTAAAACTGAGTCGGTGCGTGGTCTTCAGGTACTGGAATCGTCCCCATACAAACCTTTTATCAGGCCAAGTTCATCATGCGATATATCGCTTCGGTCAACCCCCCTGGCTCTGGAGCCAAGGCAAGGACAAAATTGTCACTAGATGAGTCAAGTGAGATAGAACGGCAAATTTTGGCCACGAATCCGATTCTTGAGTCTTTCGGGAACGCGAAAACAACGCGAAATGATAATTCGTCTCGCTTTGGAAAGTATATTCAGGTAGAATCATTTTATACGCCTGGCGTCGCCATATCTGATAGTTGATAGATTCTTTTTGACGGAAAACCAGAGATAGTCGGTGCGCGCATTCGTACATACCTTCTAGAGCGGTCGCGTGTCGTCTTCCAACCAACTACGGAACGAAACTATCATATCTTCTATCAGTTGTGCGCGGGTGCCCCCTTAAAGGAGCGGAAAGACCTTGGCTTGGATACGGATGTGACGAAATTTCACTACCTGAAGCAAGGTGGACCTACTTCAACACCTGTTGCAGGAGTCGATGATGCCGAGGAATTCCGCTCAACTCAGCAGGCTCTTTCTACCGTTGGCATCAGTGTCGAGAAGCAATGGGCCGTTTTCAGACTTCTTTCTGCTCTTTTACATCTCGGAAACGTCAAGGTTACCCAAGCTCGAAACGAATCATCCATCGATGAAGCAGACCCCGCTCTCATCTTAGCCACTCGGTTTTTTGGGGTTACACTCTCAGACTTCAAGAAGTGGACGGTCAAGAAGCAGATCATCACGCGGTCCGAGAAAATTGTCACGTCTCTGAATGCTGCGCAGGCGACAGTAGTCAGGGATAGCGTGGCGAAATTCGTATATGCATGTCTCTTCGAGTGGTTGGTAGCGATCGTCAACGAGAGTTTGGCCGGAGAGAATGGTGATGCTGCCGAACGCGCAGAGATGTTCATAGGTGTGTTGGACATTTATGGGTTTGAGCACTTCCAGAAGGTGATCGTCATTACTTTACTATGATATTCTTGTCTCACCTTTACTTCTCAGAATTCTTTCGAGCAATTCAGCATCAACTATGCTAATGAAAAACTTCAACAGGAGGTGGGCGGTAACTAAATCACCGGGAGTGGTTCTAATGATTTTCTTTCGCAGTTTAACTCGCATGTGTTTAAGCTTGAACAGGAAGAGTACATGAAAGAAGAAATCAACTGGACGTTCATTGATTTTTCAGACAACCAGCCCTGTATCGACATTATCGAGGGCAAGCTCGGCGTCCTTGCTCTCCTCGACGAAGAATCCCGTTTACCAGCAGGTAGTGATGCTTCTTTCCTCCAGAAGTTGAATGCGCAGCTCCTGAAACCGGCCAACGGCGCCGTTTTCAAAAAGCCACGCTTCGGAAACTCTGCATTTACAATTGCACATTACGCGCTAAATGTCACATATGAGGTTGACGGATTTTTGGAAAAGAATAGGGATACAGTACCAGATGAGCACATGGTACTACTGGCAACGACGAAGAATCCCTTCTTGAAGGAGGTTTTGGATACCGCTCTCGGCTCAGTGAGGTCACTGGATAAATCTTCGGATCCTCCACATCCTGGTTCGCCTTCCCTCTCTGATTCTGGCAGTGGTGGATCTCGTCGGTCGTCAATCATACCCGATCCCGGCCGTTCAGCGTTAGTGGCATCCACCACAACAGCAACTGGACCCAAGAAGCCTGGTGCAGCCATCAGAAAACCTACGCAAGGCTCCATATTTAAAGCGTCTCTCATTACTTTGATGGACACGCTTAGCATTACGAACGTCCACTATATCCGATGCATCAAGCCAAATGATGCCAAGAAACCATGGGAATTTGTACCTTCTCAAGTCTTGGGCCAGCTTCGCGCATGTGGTGTTCTAGAGACCATCCGTATTAGTTGTGCAGGATATCCTTCTCGATGGACATACGAGGAGTTCGCGGAACGGTGAGCAACTCTTCAAACGTCTCGCACCTGACTCAAACTATTCCCTAGGTATTATATGCTTATTCCTTCAGCAGATTGGCAACCTATAATACAGAAGTTAGAGCTTAAACTTCTCTGCTCGTTGATCTTGGAGAGGACAATCAATGACCCAGACAAATATCAAAATGGTCTTACCAAAATCTTTTTCCGCGCGGGTATGCTTGCCGCGCTCGAGTCTCTCAGGTCTGAAAGGCTCAATACTCTCGTTACCATCGTCCAAAAGAACATGCGACGGCGTATGGCTGTCAAGAGATACCAGGAACTTCGCAACGCTACGATTAGAATTCAAACATGGTGGCGTGGTATTTTAGCGAGGCGGCTCGTAGAGAACATTCGTAGAGATCTCGCTGCGAAGAGATTGCAAGCCGGTGTTCGACGTTTTCTTCAAAGGTCGAATTTTCTCCAAGTTCGCCATTCAATCGTCGCTGTACAGAGCCGTGAGTTCTGTGGGTTACGGCGTAGGTTTGGGTGACTGATACATGACGATTTAGGCATTCGTGGTGCACAGGCACGGCAGGCGCACAGAGATGCAAGGATAATTCATGCAACTATGCTATTGCAATCTTTGTTCCGTGGAGTGTATGCTTTTTTTCGCGTCTCCTTTAGCATACTGATCAAGATTACCCAGCTTGTACCGCCGTTCACATCGATCTGACATTGGACGTGTGGTATACCTACAGTCTTGTATCAGGCGACGTCTTGCCAAGAAGCAGCTGAAAAATCTCAAGGCAGAAGCGCGTTCGGTGTCAAGATTTAAAGAAATCTCTTACCGGCTCGAGAACAAGGTTGTAGAACTCACTCAGCTACTCCAGAAGCGGACGGAAGAGAAAAAAGTTTTACAAGCCCAACTTGAGGAACTCGAGAAACAAGTTCAACAGTGGAGTTCGAAACATGAGGAAGCAGATACCAGAGCCAAGTCTCTCCAAAACGCGCTGCAGAACGCAGAGGCAGAGTTGTCACGGCGCGAGGGCCTCCTCCAAGCAAAAGCCGACGTTGAAAAGCGCTTAGAGGACGTAACCGCCAAAGCAGCCGAGAAGGAGGAGGCGATTCAGCGCTTGACCAACGAGGTGCTCGCACAAGCCGCTCAACTGCAGTCCCAAGAAAAGGCTTTCACTACTACGCCATTGAGATCCAACGAGGACGTTTCCGTCATCGCCACCCTCAAGAGTGAAGTTAGCAGTCTGCGAGAACAACTCAACCGTGCCAATGCATACAATGCTCTGACGAGGGGTGCCCGCGAGCCTCCAACATCCCCGACGTTCGTACCTGCCCTCCGCATCCCCGACGCCAATGGTGTCAACGGTCTCTCGTTGGCTCCACCCCTCCAACCCAATCGACATCAACGAAGGCACAGTTCGGCGGGTGTCCTTCAGGTCAATCCCGCCGAGTATCGCACTTCTGCAGACGAAATGATGTTTGATGCTAAGCGGAGCCAAGCTCTCAATCAACGTGCCGTCTCTGTTGCATACAATGGCGAGGATAACGCCCTCCGAGTGCGGACCAATGGCATGTCGGATCTTCGCAGTTTCGACGACCTAGCAGAAGAGAAGATCAGGCTCATGCATGACGTCAAACATTTAGATGAAGACATTCTCGTAGGACTGATTCGGGGTCTCAAAATTCCAGCACCGAGCACGACGAATCCCTCTGCTGTAAAGGAGATTCTCTTCCCTGCGAATCTCATCAGCCTCGTCACGAACGAGATGTGGAAGTATGGCCTTATCCCGGAAAGTGAACGCTTCTTGGCTAACGTTATGGAAGTTATCCAAGCGCATGTTATGGTTGGTTCTCCTCCGTCTCTTGTATCTCCTTTCTAATTTCTCCAGTCCTTTAATGGGGAGGACGCCATCATCCCAGGCATTTTTTGGCTTTCCAATGTTCATGAAATGCTCTCGTTCATCTGCGTCGCGGAAAGTGACATGGTACAGGGCATCGGACCAGGAGAAGAGAACGCTGTCCGCGAGTTCGACTGGAATGACTATGAACGTCTTGTTACCGTGGTTAAGCACGATCTCGGAAGCCTTGAGTATAACATCTACCACACATGGATGCAGGAGACCAAGAAACGTCTCTCCAAGATGGTGATTCCTGCGTTGATTGAGAGTCAGTCTCTTCCGGGGTTCACCACAAGTGATGGAGGGGGACGGTTGTTCAATCGCATCCTCAACACGAATACCCAACCAGCCTTCAGCATGGACGATATCCTGAACTTACTAAACAAGGTCTGGAAGAGTCTAAAAAGTTATTATATGGAGGAGTCGGTAGTGCAACAGGTCCTCACCGAATTGCTCAAGCTGATAGGTGTCACGAGTTTCAATGATCTTTTAATGAGGAGAAACTTTTCTTCCTGGAAACGAGGTATTCGGTATCTCCAACCTACCTTTGAAATGGTACTGATCTTGTGCACGATTGACAGCGATGCAGATTCAGTACAACATCACACGGATAGAGGAATGGTGCAAGTCGCACGACATGCCAGAGGGTACGCTTCATCTTGAGCACTTGATGCAAGCCATCAAGTTACTGCAACTAAAGAAGGTCTGTGAAAATTTTGACCCACCCTTGGGGGAATATCGTTAACTCGGTACGACAGGCTACACCCGCCGACATTGAGATTATTTATGATGTTTGCTGGATGCTCAGTCCCATGCAAATACAAAGAATGTGTACCAACTACTATGTCGCGGAATACGAGGTGGGTTTACTACTTGATATTGATTCACAATCTATTGATCCTACATGTCCTAGAATCCCATCTCTCCCGAAATTCTCCGCGTCGTTGCCTCACGAGTGCAAGCAAACGATCGTAACGACCATCTCCTTCTCTCGCCAGAAACAGAAGAAGTCGGGCCATACGAGCCTCCATATCCTCGCGAAGTTTCGGGGCTTGAGACATATGTCCCAGCATACCTGAACGTGCCTCATCTCCGTCGGTTAGCTGCCCTTGTCGCATGATAGCCATTTCTGGTTTACTCGTCCCGCCATGGCCCTTTCCGGCTACCGACGTTCACTATCCCCTTTTACATTATGTATCGCTTTCGTTGGATAATGTCAACATAGTTCCGTGGATGACACGATGGGGTAACTTATACAAATGGAAATAGCATGTAGATGGGTCTTGGGACTATTCATTCGAACGCGAGTCGGTCAGTGTAACTGTCGATCCATCCTCTAGTTGCCCTGCCAACTCCATGTGATTCTGTAATACCTGGTTTCCGGTTTCTGTAGACAATTGCTCTAAACGAAGTGTCTGAACCAAGGTTGCTGAGTTGAGCCACCATGGTAACAGGAAAACGTACTGAAACTGTCTGGGACACGCCAAAGTGTTGGACAACCAGGTCCAACGCCTTACCCGCGACCGTCGTCTATGGTACGTCAGAGAATGATAAGCTAGTGCTCAGGTGCAAATCCAAGTCACCTTCCGAAACCACAAAGCGACTTCTTTCGTGGCTTGACCGAGCACATCGAGACGCACAGTGACGTGAACACGCTGGTCTACAGCCACCGCCGAACGTCTGTCCTTGGGGTCCGCAGGAACCGCCTTGTGACGCAACTTCATGAGGGTCACCTTTTGCAGCTGTGCGCGCACTTTGGGATCCGAAGATCCATTCGTGGACCGACGGGTCACCACGGGGGTATGCGACGTCGGGCTCGTCGCCGAGACGTTTTGAGCAAGCAGGGCACGCGCGGCGTCGCGCTTCACGTCATCGCTTCTGATGGCAAGGCCGGTGCATGAGTGGGACTGCATATGACGGTGGCTGCCGGTCGTGTCAGATTATCTCGGAGATGTGACAGCGCGTCTGCAAACGCACTCGACGCAAAACGACAGCTGACAGCCGGGACAACCATTCGAGACAGAACCGCCATCCTCGGCGGGGGCTGCTCCGGTCACGAGGAAAGGTTTGTTACATCCCACAGCGGCGCACTTGGAACGCGGCGAAGCGGATGATGGCTCGGATGAACGTTGTTGCACAGAGAGGCAGTCGTGGAGATCAGGTGTGATGTGAAGTTTGCAAAACCACTGCAAACAACTACATTGGATGGGCAAAAAGTCAAGGACATTACACGACTGCAAGGCACAGTGCTTGCCGATGGAGTTCAAATCCATGGCGTTGTGTACGAGGATGATGTTAACCTGACTCGGATCGCGGTACCGGAAAAGCTAGCGATTATGTAATTGGATATGAGCCGAGCGCCCCTAAGGATGACTCCAATCTGCATGGAATGAAAAAAACACACAATGTCACTGATGGCATTGTTGTTCAGACAGATTACACGACAGCATGTCACTAAGTATGTGCGGTCCGCAGAGTGAATACTAATATCCGTTCTCGACAATGTTCCACACTTTTTTTGACATGAATTTGGGTAGAAGGGGGATGTGGGTGGGTGGTGGGTTACTGACTGATAATGCAACGGTGTGTGAGAACGACAGCAAGCGAGTCAAGACATTCAAGTCTTCCGACGGAAAGATGACCCTGGATGATATCAGCAAGGTACGTAGGTAGACGATCGTGAGGAACCAACCTTCAGTTAGTCGCGCCCTTCCACCTGTGGGTTGACATAGGACGCTTGCACAAGACCCACATAAAACCACTGATTGCGCATGCGAGAAAACCGTTGTGATCGCAAAACACCCTACGGAATAGATGTGTGAGGTAAAAATTTAGATCGTAACGGTAGCCCAGACAGACCTGGGCACTTCACATCCATGAAATACGAGTTAGGCGATTGTACGAGACGCTTGAGCTTGTGCTGTCTCTTTTCTTGTTCAGCGGAAGGGTTCAAAAGATCAACTGCGAGAGGCTGGCGAACGCTGTCAGAAACGGCGTGGAAGTGAGCTGTATACCTACCATGGTTGCGAGTGGAGACTGGTGATGATTGTGTATAACGAGTTGAAGGTTAAAGTTTGTCGGGGCTTGACATATTTCAGTCTCCGAACGGCATGTCCCGCGCCGCAGTGATTCATGCTGTGCTAATAATAGCGGTGCCTGGACAGCTGCACGCAACGTCGTCGACAGTCATGAACATCATTGTACGTCCTCGCGGTACAATGAAGTGTCCAAGTACTCATACTTTGAATCACAGGAAACGCTTTTTGGCAGGACCGTCACTCCTGCCGAACGACTCCGTCAGCACCAGCGAGCCCTCACAAAGGCTCAGCGCGAACTCGACCGAGAACGCTCAAGACTCGAGCAGAGCGAGAAGAAGCTCATTCTAGATATAAGGAAGAGCGCCAAGGATGGTCAGATGGTATGTAACATCCAGCATTTCACGCAACCTTCGTCAACTACCTCAGTAGAATGCATGTAAAGTCATGGCAAAGGATCTTGTTCGCACCCGGAGATACGTCCAGAAATTCCACCAGATGAAGACACAGCTACAAGCCGTTGGACTGAGGATACAGGCTCTTCGTAGTAATCAACAGATGGCCGAGGCCATGCGTGGAGCAACAAGAGTATGTCACATAATTCGTCTCAATGTCTCAGTTTCCGTAACCATTGTTATTTGCAAGGCTATGGCTTCCATGAACCGTGGTCTCAATTTACCAGCCATCCAAAAAATCATGAACGAATTCGAGAAGGAAAGTTCGATGATGGATATGAAAGAAGAGATGATGTCGGACGCGGTGGACGATGTAATGGATGACGAAGCGGAAGACGAAGAAGAGGAGGGCGACAAGATTTTGAGGCAGGTCCTCGATGAAATCGGCGTCGACCTCTCCCAACAGGTATGGATGCTAGCTAATCATGATGAATCGTTGGCTGACGGATGAATCACAGCTTACTGAGGCACCAACCGGGCTTGGCGCTATATCTTCCCCTCTTACTGAGGGTCGTAGACCAGTGGCAATTGGAGAGACGAGTGGACCATCCCATGGAGACGACCATCAGGCCAGTGATGTTCCTGCTGCCGATGAGGACTCTCTTCAGGCACGGTTAGATGCCCTGCGTCGTGGTTGACCCCAGTATCCTATTATCCATTCTTACCCATTGCAGAACAAGCATGTATAGCTACTCCTGGTTTCCTTGTCAGGCTCGAATCTCGGGCGACAGTCAGCTAAATCCTATTATCGGAGCATTTCCTTAGTACCCAGAACTTCAGTAGATCCCGCATGAAATCTGTCATCCGCTATTGTGTCCTCTGAACGTTTATGCTGCGGTATTCGAGTGAATCCGTAGCAACAGTTCTAGGTAGGTAAGAGCTTAGGATTGCCCGAATAAGTAACTCTCTAGGTAGATTACAACAACGCTCAAGTTTTCAAGCTGACAATGTCCTTGGCTTCCTGTATACTCAATGTCCAAGAAATGCCCGATCCACTATAAAACGCCTCGACATCCTCATCCTGGTCGAGTATGTGGTGAGTGGAGCCGCTGGTAGCATTAGATTTAACTCACATTGTCCAGGTTCAGCAATGAGGAGATCTGCTGAAGTCGCGTAAATTTCTCCCGGATGTCACCAAATATCGTTTGAGACGACAGATTTGCCATTATGGAACGGAGATCACGGTCGAACCGAATCGCACCCAACTAGTGAAGACATGAGCATGAGCAAAAAACATGCCATCAAAACACTTGAGACGCACCTCAGAATAATGGAGAGTCAAGACATGCTTTTCCCATGGTCGGACGATGGCATCGAGAGCGAGACCGAACAGAATGCGATAATTGTTCTCTGTACAAGCGTCCTGCTCTCCGGGATAAGCGTTGGTCGCATGAATGAGGACTGAGTGACCTTGTACCCGTCTGTCAATCCCTCCCAAACCTTCATGAACCGTTTTCTCACAATATCTTGGTATTCTGCGGTTGCATACCCATCCTCGTCCAAGACATAAGAAACATCTTTATAGACGTCAGGTACTAGAGTTCGTAGCCTTGGTCGCATCAATTGATTGAATAACTGGTCTATACCAGTCTGGCGAAATATGAGATCATTGCTTGAAGGTCATGCAAAAAGAGTCACTTTTAAGATTGCCTTAAATCTGGCGGTGGAAGTCAGCAGACTCGTTATGATGGCCTTCACTCGTGGTTGTTCGGTGGTAAGGAACAGCTGCGTAACGGTAGGCTGAGAAAGCAGGTCCTTCGCGAGTCTTTCCATATGTGAGCAAGACACATCGAGATCGTTGAGATGTATCTTTCAAAAATGGATTAGGCGGGCAGTCTGGCAGAAGAAGACAAACGAACACACGAGAAATGATGTTCGACTCTCCTTCTCAGACTTTTCCGTTCGAACACCCGTGCCGACCCGGTAAACATCATCCAACTTCTTCTTGATACCACCTGCAAAATCATGATCCAATACGTCCTTCAGAAGATCAGTAGTCCGATCCAAGATGTCGAGGGAGCCTGTCGACAAAAGGCGCGTATATACGGTTTTCAGAATATAGAAGGCGTCATCTGGGGTCGTAGTGGTTGCAGGGGTTTGAGAGAGGTCTGGGGTGGAGAGGTGCTGAGCCTGTGCTTACTTAGTTATAAGTCTGTTTCAGAAAATGCCTCACAGACGAACCTTGTCGATGATTGTGCGGATGTACCAGATTTCCATAGGAATGTAACAAGTACTCAATAGATCTTCAAACTCCTTTTGAGAGGATGTCGCATCTAGCAGTGCGACGGGCTCAAGAGGCAACGGAGAGCGACTCTTGGAAAACCCAGAAGGTAGTTGTAGATCCGGGTCGCTCAGGTCAGCCGCCCCATCGAGGTTTACTTCCTCTTCCTGGGTCAACATTATCAAGAGACGCCACGAATATGTGTGCAGTACGAGTACACACTTGAAGCTGTTCGACGAGGAATTTTCGGAATAGATTCCATCGTCCGCTCATTCCGGCAATCTCAGACAATGTCTTGTCGATCTCGCGTGGATCAATCTCGTCCATTTCAGTGGTAGACGGAACTGGCGCTTGCTTTCGTGGAGCAGTCATCGATACTGCAGAATTTGAGACATCTGACAACTAGGACAGGCGGACCTCAGTCAGATAACATGGAAATGAGAAATTTGCCACCTTTCTCTTGATCGAACGATCCTCTTTCCAAGCTTCGAGCGTGCTTTGGACCACCCGATCACACTCCTCCAACAACCTCTTGGTAACACTGCGCATATTTCCTGCGCCGTAGTACTTCTCCACGATGGGTTGATGCTGATTAATAATCATGGCGACACCTTCAAACAGCGCAGTCAAAACAGTGACGTAGTAAAGTGGGGACGATGCTGTCGATACTCTTGCTCAGCAAGTGAAAAAGGAAGAACATGGAAACGCTTACTTTTGACAGAGGTAGGTGCCCTTACCCGCACCAAGTCGACGACAAACGACGCATATGCCTCGAGACCCTCATTTTCCCAACCAATCGCGGGAAATAGTTTGAAATAACGGCTTGTCGCAGCTGCATCACGAGATCGTGATGCCTGTGCAAACTGGTTCAGGAATATCGACAAGAGTTGTTCTCTCGCGGCTTGAAGTGTCTGCGCGGGAGGGAGATGACTCTCTACAGTCGGCTAGGAAGGTGTTTGAGCGTCGCAAGTACAGGGCTGCGAGAAAGGAAAAGTACCACGGAAGTTTCAGCAAAAGGACCGGAAATAACGTCGAGGGGTAGTGACATGGCGCGGGCACAATGCCTGCTTGCAGACTCCCAGTCCTGGCGGTCAATACAAGCTTGTAGTTGGGAAAGCGAGGACTCGAAGGAATGTAAGAACAACACTTTGAACATGGGGCACACGGCGTTACCTTGAGCTCCATAACTTGCCCCACTCGCTCAGCTGCCTGTGAGACGCGACTCATCTCCTGGTCGAGAGTCCTCACCCGCCCACCGACACGGTCTGCCGTTGTCGCTGTAGAAGAAACTTTCTTCGCAAGCTGCGAAGCTTCAAGACACAGGTCATCCAGATGAGGGACAAGAGCTTCTAGTCGGTGAAGTGAATCTGCTATAGAAGCGCGATCGGAGAGCAGTCCAGCAAGGGAATTCGAAAGTGCTGCTTCCTCGGACTGGTACCACGACAGACATGACAGGATTTCATTCAGATTTGTGAGCTTCCTTGGGTCCTTCTGAATATACTGTGATGTCTCGACTTGCAGCTGGTCAATTGAGCCGTTGGATGCGTTCGCATTCATGGACCGTCGGTAATATTCACCAGGTTAGTGACGCGCTTTGAATTGCCTAGAAGGGTAAGCCAAAACATCACACAAGTATCGCGTCCTAAATTTCTACACATTCGAATCGATTACAGACCGCTCCACAAAAATGTCTTCTTGAGCTCAAAGGTACTCTGTAGGGGTACCTCTTCACAATTGAACCCCAGGAACACCCGATAAATGCCGGCCTTGGCGCACCACCTGTTCCGCGAAACATCCCAGAAGGATATCGCGTATTTGTCAAGAGAAATCTCAATCTTTCGAGTGCTTCTTGGCGCAAGGTCCTTCGCCTTTGCGAAGCCCTTCAGCTGCAGCCGAGGCGTTGTGACGCCGGAGGCAGGCAAGGAGATATAAAGTTGCACCACACACGATCCACGAACGTCCCCGGCATTGGCGACGTTGACCGCGACTTTGATGTTGAAACGCTCGTTATGGGAAGAGACATCCTGCAGCACGAGATCCGAGATCGTAAACTTCGTGTAGGACAATCCGTAGCTGAGGGTAATTGGGTTAATCACAAAGTAGTGAGTTCCACAGTTCAAGTTGGACACACCCAAAGGGGAATAGTGGTTTAATGGCTCTGGCTTGGTAGTATTTATAACCCACAAATAAATCTTCATGGTAATTGATCTCTCCGTTCTCGCTGTGGAGATATGGGTATGCTGGAATGTCTTCGATGCGAGTGGGTAACGTAAGGGAAAGCCTCCCAGATGGGTTGACGGTCCCGTACAGAATGTCAGCGAGCGCGTTCCCGACTTCATTACCCGAATACCAAGCCTGCACTATGCCGTTGACATCTTCTACCCAAGGCATTGCAACTGCCGAACCCTAAATATGAATATGGTAAATTCAGCAAACAGTCGACGTGTCATCATCGTACATACCGCTTGTATGCATACCACTGTGTTGGAGTTAGCTTTTCCGAGTTTCGATATCAGTTCGTCTTGCCTCCCAGGCATGTAGAGTGTGGGTCTATCAAATCCTTCGCTTTCCCATTCAGGTGTGAGACCACCGATGTAGACGACTACATCAGACTTAGTCGCAAGGGACACCGCGTCTTGGATTGCTTGATCAGGATCAATCTTTTCGATGCCACCGAATCTCTGACTAACTCGTCAGTGTGAACCCAAATATTCATATGATGAACTTACGACACCACGCATTAGCGATGGTTGCGAGCTATTCTTGTCTGTCCCATCATCGGTAATGTCTGGCGGAAGTGTGTTTGTGTACTCGACAAGGATGTCGACAGACTGTCCTTCTCGCAAATGTACTTCTGCTTTTTCTTCGATGGTTCCTTGTCTACGGGAACGAGGATAAGCAAATATTCGCAGCGAATAGCTTATGAAGCTAAGTACCCATAAAAGTAGTCTCCTGGAGTTTGGCAAATCCAGTTGTCGATTGTTAACTCGCCATCCACCCATAGTTTGGCGCGGCCAGCAACTGCGAGCCCGAACTCGTAGACAGCGGTTTTGTCCATCGTAAGCTTTCCTTCCAACTTGATCGTCCAATTTGGGGTCAAGCCGGATGGTAAGAAATCGTTGAGCTTGATCGCAGTTGTATTCAAGACATATTTCGCAACCACTGTATCCGGGTTTCCCTGCGTATCTTGTGTGTAGAAGGCACACTGCCAGCCAGGGAGACCGTCTGGTGTCTTGAGGTAAGCTTCGAGTGTAGGGAGAAATTTGTGGGCTATACACACGATTATGATGAACGAGAAGCACCAAAGGCTGTACGACGTACAGTAACAACCAACTTCATACTTGAACTTTAGACCATTCGGCGCGTTCTGAACTATACCATCGAATGGTTTGACAACATAGGTGGGTTTGAGCGCCGCAGACCCCCCTCCAGAGATAACAGTGCCTTTCGCATTCGGGCCGATGACCGCAATAGTTTTGGCCTTTGTCAATGTGATAGGCAGCACGTTTCTGGTGTTCTTGAGCAGCACCATGCCATCTGCGGCAACTTTCCTACAGAACCGGCGCATTTCAACTGTATCGCGAGAACGTTCCTTCCCATCGCCGAATACAATATCAGGTTGTATGGCAGCCATTTTCTGAACAAAAGTCAGCAAGCTAGTGACACGCTTGTCTATAACAGGAGCATTCAGTTTCTGCGAAGAAAGGCAGTGTTGAACAAGAGAGTCCGTTCGCCAGCGGGGCGGACCTGGCATCTCGAGGTCAAGGCCTGCATTGATCGACTGGTCCGTCCCGTAGACGCCATGCCTGCACTGAAGGTAAATAAACTAGCAGACACCTACAGAGGTGGAAGATACCAGTCACTCATTATGATACCCTCGTGCTGCCATTCGCCACGAAGGACCCCTTCGAGGAGCTTTGGATTCTCAGAGCAATGGGTCCCCCAGAGGCGGCCGTACCTTCACTGATCATGAGCGAACGGTGAAGGGCACACCATCCCCACGTACGAAGTCATGTACGCCCAAGGCTTGGCATCCCTTTGAGCCAGCATGAACCTAGCCGCAGATGAGCAGACCGTAGTCATTCAAGCGAGAGAGGACACACGGGTAAAGGTAAACCTCTCGAAGAGCTCTATCTGACACGACGGAGTTCGCCGCCGTTCTCTCGCTCTCTTGATCGTTAGCAACGAAGTGTTTTATAGTAGCTGCGACACCTCTGGACTGCAGGCCATTTACGTACGCAGCGGCCATGGTCCCTGGCGATGTAGGTGCGAGTGAGCATATGCCAAGTATATGGACACGGTGTATGCTGACCGGAAAGATGGGGATCCTCTGAAAAAGACTCGAAGGCGCGCCCACCCAAGGGATTGCGTTGTATATTACAAGTCGGGGCAAGAAGGATGACAGATGATTTGATTTTTGTTTCTTCAGCCAAGAAGACACCAACATCATGAATCAAGTCTGGATCAAAGGTCGACGCCATGGACGTCTCGCACTGTTCCCGATCTAAGTATCCAGTATGCGGGGAATCGTCTTTTACTTACAGGCAGGCAGACGGCAGGGGTAGAGATGAATTGGGATGAGCCTCGAACGCCCTAGACAAGGTCAATCAATGCCTGGAGTAAACATATGCACGTACTGACATTTGGCCCATCGCTCATCCGCACGGATGGGATATTTAGTCGAGGGACAGCACTAGTGTTCCACCAGTTGGGTGCGCCCAGAAGGCTAATCTTTTCATTTATTCTGAGCCTTTCCACAAGATCGGGAATCGGTGTATCTAGGAACGCCCTTGACATGGTATGTTATGAAGGAGTGGAGACGGTGAGAGGCCCAGCTTGAAACGTGATCATTAGTATGAGATATTTCTCACATGAATGCATGGGAGAGATATCGTGAGCCGGGGGAATGTCGGTGATATTCCTGTGGGACGAGGGTGCCACGGGAATTGCTGATGGATCACTGTCTCCGTCACCTCTCTGGATCAGACTCATGGTCCTGACCGACGACGAGTCGAAGTCGAACGAACACGGAAAAAGAGGAGAGGCGCCAAGAAGTTGTTGCACGTGTGGACTGTGCGGTACATTGCAGAGTTGCCACCAGAAACTACCCACTGGAACCATCAAGATCCTTGAATGTCCGAAGAGATATCTCACACATTAACCAACGAAGCGGTCCCACGGACAGAGGCTACGATCACTGTCCGTGTGATCAAGTCGTTCGAATACCGGACGGAGCGCAGCCTCGTCCTCCACAAACTCAACCTCGAAACTACGACCGTCGGTGGCCTGAAGGAGATTGTTCGTCAAGGTACACGTTGCGATCATTTACTACGACTTTCATCTGACCTTACCTTCCTCTCAGCTATCCAAGCTGGGTCTGCCTGGCGACCTTACCGAAATGCTGTTCTAGGTTTGCGCCGATCACTTGGTCATATCATTCTTCCTGTTGACATCAAGGTAGATACACTCAAGCTCTATACAAGGGCGCATGGTGCCAAGGTCGTTTTTGGGGTTGTCCTGTCTTGCATTCACCTCCGACACATGTTATTCAGACGACGAATTTGATCATCAATTTGGATCACGATGATTGGATCCTAGAGGACGACGACAAGATCCTGGCAGAGGCTGGTTTCGGTAAGTGTGCAGGGAAATTCCACCACATCCGCGACTCACTCTCCAAGTCTAGAAAACGAGACCGAAGTCAGCTTCTTCAGCCGCAAAGCCTATGACGACTTCAAGCTTAGCCCAGTGGTAAGTCCCTCGTCAATCCCAGCAGTGCTCCCAGCTTAGCCTGCTCTCAGACTCGCTGGGATGTTACCTCGTAATATGTAGTAGACAAGCAATTTTCCGACTCGTACTCGGGTAGTCCCTTAATGCATATTAATTACCTTGGATGTAACGAAAGATGTACGTGGATCTATGGGAACACAGGTGGGCAATCACCGGGTACTAGTGACAACAAATATCAAGTGACAAATGTTCACCGTCGAGTGGTAGAAACTACTGGTTTGCACACTGTACCCGAGGTTCGCCGCCATCATGATCTTCGTCCATCGCGTCATCCGCCATGGCGTTGGCCCTCGACCGTGCGTCAGGTTCCTCGAGATCCACTTCTTCAAGGTGGATGTTCTTGGGGAAGCTCTGCATGGGGACACGAGGGGGAAGAGCCTGCTCAAGCAGGCGAACTTTGGAAGGATCGATGGCATCCGGGAATTTCACAGTGAATTTGACGTAGAGGTCACCGGGTTCATGATGTCGTTGAGATGGCATCCCTTGTGACCGGATGACCTTGATGGATTCTGACAAAATCATGGGTAAAAGAGGTAAGATACGTCATCGAAGCGAGAACGCACCATTTTTCACGACTTCCCCGGGTATAAATCGAATAATCAGTGCCCGGTCATCAAGATGCCTGATCGTCACCTCACCACCGGCAAGCGCAGTGAGGAGATCGACCTCGAGGTCGGTTATAAGATTGTTTTCCTGCCGCTTGAACCGGTCATGAGGTTTCTCTTCTATCACGATTACGACATCCCCGGACTGAGCGTTTGGTGATTGATCACTTTCCCCGGCGAAAGTGATTGTCTGACCACCCTTCATCCCCTTGTCTACGTGAACCTCTAGGATCTTCTTCTCTGGCATGACCTTCTTGCCCTTGCAGACCGAGCAGCGATCTTTGGCGTTGATAACTTCCCCCGTTCCACTACATTCGTCACATCCAGATTGTATTTGTTGGATCATGGGGCCCATCTGGCGTAGGGTGACCTTGACACCACGACCATTACACGTGCCACACGTGCGGACGGCACCGTCCTTGCCACCCTTGCCATTGCACTTTGAACAAAGAGCATTTCGTGTGAGAGCGAGCTTGGTGGTCTTGCCCTTGTAAAGATCTTCGAGGGTCACCTGGACTCGGTGAACGAGGTCCTTGGTCTTGCGAACACCCTGCGAGCGGCCACCGCCTCCACCGAAAAATCCTCCACCCCCAAAGAGTTGGCTGAAGAGATCCTGGAACACAAGGGGTCAGGGAACGGTGAGGGAAGGCAGATGTAACTAACCTGGGGATCCATCCCACCCATCCCACCCTGTTCTGAGAGACCGGCTTCTCCACGAGTATCATATATACTTCGTTTTTCGGGGTCCGCCAGGACTTCATATCTAGTATGAACGCATCAGCGGATAGGAAACCCGGGGTGAGTATGGACATACGCATGCGTCACCTCCTTGAATAACTCGGGGTCGCCACCTTTATCTGGGTGTAGTCGTAGCGCCCTAAAAAAAAAAACAAAAAGATGAGGATAGAGTAAGGATAAACGAATGTAGAAGCCAACTTCTTTCTATAGGCCTTTTTGAGCTCGTTCTCGGAGGCGTCGGGAGATACCTCGAGGAGATCGTAATATTTTCTGTAAGCAAAACGAGTCAGCTGAACGGAACCACGAAAGGGGACTGGCTAACGTTTCTCTGACCATGGCAGAAGGATGGAATGTTGAGGAGAGTAACGAACGTTGAAGTGGCTCTTTAGCTTGTAAAGTGAGGCTGCGATGCTGTACAAGAAAGTTATGGAATGTCCTGGAAATTTCTGCATGTCCACATTTGGAAGGTGTCACCGATCTAGTACTACACAACTACTACGCGACTTCGCTAACGTCTGGGTAAACATCGAATCGCCGTTGTATTGTCACTGGTATCCCTGCTCTCGCGGATTGATACACTTGGGGATCTTCCGAGAGATGAGTTGAACGCGGGCCGCACCTCGAAAAACTCACCGATATCAAAGTGCAAGATTTCTTCAAATTCTTCAGCCTGTCCAAGCACCTTCCCGCTACATCATGTCAGTTATTGAGCCGTCGTTTCAAACTGGGCACTCACTATGGATCGACTACCATACTATGGCCATACTGTCACACACACATAATCGTCAGAGTCTGACATGGAACCAACAAAAAAGAAAACGGCCTACCGCTTGATAAGCTGCTTTCGGGTCTCGTGCAGGACTGCACATCGAGAAGAATACTTGGTTGTCAACAGCCCTATATCCATCATCGCGTCAGCTCGATCACACCCACTCTCGTGCCTGCCCACCGAGCTCGCTGAAGCAGTTCCCAGTGAAGGGGCCCAGTTGTCGTATTGAATGCTCCAGGATAGATAAGGACGTGACACCCTGTTTGACGATATCGAGTATGTAGTATCAACAGTACGCTACCGCTCACCTTTTCGTGCAGCAATCATGGCAAGCTCCGGGAAGCGTACGTCGTAGCATATTCCGAGGCCAATGCGCGCGAAACCTACCATGAGTTATAATAACCATCTTACCAAAGTCGAGGGGTCCCTACCCGTATCAAAGAATGTCGTAGAAACGCCGCCGGTCAACGTTTCGCTTTCCTGCGTAATTAAGATGCAAGTCACCTCCAGAAAGGATCGCACGCACCTTGAACCTGATCTTTCCCGGGATGTCAATGTCGAACAGGTGAACTTTGCGATGGGTCGCTACCAGTTTACCTGAAGAAAGTATGAGAGACAGTGGTGAAGTATACGACTATGCCACCTTCGGGTGAGAATACGATGCAAGTATTGTAAATCTTGCTATCAGTCGCATCCCTTTCGGGGATGGAACCTGGTTCATGTTAAATCGACTGGTCGAATCGTGCCAAGTGTATGACGCACCCCCAATGAGCCAGATCTCGTTTTCCAACGCTGCTTCTGAGAGGGTTCTGATGCTCTGACTCTGACTCTTTGTGGTGTCGTATTCTTTCCCGGAGGTGTATCCGATCGTTTCGGCGTGCACAGGGAAGTGTAGGTGACCATAGGGTGAGTTGAAGCATTCCTAGGTCGGTAGTGACACTACGCGGAGGTGCGATCGGAGGAAACAACCTACGGGCAAGACGACTAGGTCTGGCTTCCCACTGGAGTTCTTCACCGCTCGATTGATCATGTTCCTAGCGTGTTTCAAGTGAGCATTCTTGATGTCTCTGTCAGAGGGGTTTTCCGCGAGTTCAGGCGGGCTACCAAGTTGAACGAGAGCCAGCTTGAACTGCCTGAAATCTGGTGGGTTAGAAGACATTGCGCGATAGCTGGTGTGTGATAATCTGGCTGTGGAAGTGCGACGCAATAAAGATAGCATCCGTAGTGGTCAGGTTCAAGAAGGTCGTCCATCAACTTCCCGCCATCACCGTGTAGAACGTGAGCCTGATTCATTGTTAGTATTTCGAGCTAAACTCACGAATACGTGTAGCTACCCCGGGCCATGCCAGTCCTAGTCGTCTACAATCCCGTCTCTGGCGACCGCACGGCGGAGATCTTTTTCAACACACACGTAATACCCCGCCTGCACACTGCGAGCCAAATCCCTACCGAGATCGTCTGTACCCGCGCCCCTGGCGATGCAGGGATAAAGACCCTCAGATTCCTCAACACGCACAAGGGGGACATCACGGTTATACTGGGCTCTGGAGATGGTACTCTTCACGAGATCGTGAACCACCTTGCCTTTGCGACGGACGGGGCAGACAATCGGGCCATCCACTTTGTGCTCGTTCCATGCGGTACAGCGAACGCGCTCTACGCATCCTTGTTCAGGCCTGCACCGCTCGAGGAGACGGTCGCCTATAGATTGCGGTCTTTGGAAGCGTTTATCGGAGCCTCGGCGCCAAGACCGCTCACACTGTCCCTCACTTCACTCCCCAATTCTCCTGACTCACATCATGATCGAGGTGACTCTCGGCCCATAGTGTCGATCGTCGTTACCTCCACGGCCTTGCATGCAGTCATCCTCAAGGATTCGGAGAAGCTCCGCGAGGAGATACCTGGTATCGAAAGATTCAAAGTTGCAGCACAGCAGAACATTACAAAGTGGTACGCCAGTCACGTTAGACTCTTACCCATCCCGTCATCTGGTGGCATCCTTGCCTACGATGCGGAAAAGGGCCACTTTGTTCCCTTTGGCTCTGATGAAGGCGGTTCTGCATTGGACATCCACGGTCCATTCGCTTACTTCTTATCTACTGTGAACGTAGATCGATTGGAACCCGAGTTCCGTATCAACCCCATGACGTCAAAGAGTCCCCCTACCAGCACGTCGATGGATGTCATCATAGTCCGCCCCCAGCGCGATCCAACTTTCACTGTGGATACCCCCCAAGCAAGAAAGAAATTCGCAGAGAAGACGGTTGCAGTCCTCACTACAGCATATAAGGATGGAATTCATATCGATTTGCGTTATTCGCTCAATGGGGATATAACAACGAGTGGTAATGGTAACACAGTCGTCGAATGTTTCAGGTGTGGAGGTTGGGAGTGGAGACCTGTTCGTCACTTTTATTGTTTCCTCAAGTTGGAGTCACTGACGACCCTCAAGGATGAGGCTGATCAAGACGCACACTGGTTGTGTGCAGACGGTACCATCTTCGAAATAGAAAGAGGTGGGCAAGCCACCTGTAGGGCCGCATCACGAACAGATACCGCCATGAGGGGTTTCTATATTCACGTTTAGAATTACTGTACTATACCACATGTATCATGGCCACTGATATCAAATCACCGGGGTATTGTCGAGGACTCAAGCTAGGACTTCGAGAATGGCTACGCTAGCTTCCTTGTGGCACTGCTCGATGGATTGGTTGCTATTGATCTATAGCCAATGGTCAGGACACCGTCGATGGTAAGCTCGAGCCCATACCTTGACGACCTTGCCTTGTTTTTCCAAGTACTCAATGACAGGCTGAGAAAGCTCGTCGTGAGTCTCTGCATGGGTAGCTTTCAACCAATTTTTCGCTGGTCCGAAGAACAAAAGGCATACGGAAACGTTTCCTGAGACTTTCGATGTTATCATCTTCACGTCCACTCGTCTTCCCCCGCTCTAGAATACGGCGTATCATCACATCTTCGTCTGCTTCAAAGACCAAAACCCGAGATGGCGCGCAGACCTTTCATGCGAAGTCAGCAGTCAAGAGGCTGGAATGCAGCAAGGTACAGATTCAAAGCACACCGTCTCTTCAAAGGTCATTGCCTGGTCCATTTTACGCGGGAAACCGTCAATGAGGAAACGACCTTTGCCATCTGTCCACCCAGGACCCGACCTCGCATTCAGCTCCGCGGACATGGCCTTCTCCAGGAGCTTGATGGTGACCTCCTGTGGGACGATGTTGCCTTCACGAATGCAAGTTCGGATCAGATCCCCATATTGAGAACCTTCCCGGTTCTGTTCCGCACGCAAAAGATCGCCAGCTACAAATGAACCACCCTGATAAGCTGGACGCGAGTTGAGCGCAAGACGATGGATTACCTGATAGATGACTGAAATCAAAATCTTGCACGAGTCTGCCGCACTGGGTTCCTTTGCCTGCACGGGTGTTAGACAACACGAGGAGCTGTGCCCTACGAGAACTTGCCTGCACCGGGTCCGCCGAGGACGTATATCACAGTCACTTTGTTCGCGTCAAATGCTGGTTTTTTGACGCCATCTACAGTCGATGCCATGATGTCAGTTGGTGTTGGAAGCAGGACGTTCTAATCTTGGCGGTCGTGTTGTCGTGGTGGAACGAGGGGGTGGGCGCGTTGCAAGGGTTGTTTAGAAGATGGATGTGTGGCTTCTCTGCGTTTCACGATCAAGTAAAAAGTCCCGCCTGATACAACGATTAAACCGAGGAAGAGCAGTGGATTAGGTCCTTTGCGACCAGTCGAAGAAAGCATGCAACTCGAGTTGGCCGCACAAGCGGCGTTTCCCGGCGTTCAAATCCAATTGCAGCAAGTCCTACAGAAAACAAACATGGATGCGGGCGTCACCAGGATAGATCACGGTTCAGACGTTTATGTGGTGCGGTCATGCTACCACGAGGATGGACAGGACCTACTAGCGTTTGGAGGTGAGCATTCTGTCGAAATCTACCAGATAGTCAGCAATAATTTCTCGTTCCACACGCCGCCGAGCACTAAATTGATATCTCAGAGTCCAACGTCGGCCAAAAGATTAGCTTCATTCCACATTGGGACTAGAGTGACTGCTTTAGCCTGGTCACCACGCACACTCTCACCAAGCAAGAGTGACGGCTGGCTCATCGAGTTCGTTCTCATATCGTGCTTAGCGTCAGTAACTGACTTCTGACCTTGTAGGATTGCAGCGGCTGGGATAGACTTTGGTCTCCACCTCCTAACAAAGTCTGCCTCGTCCAGCGAGTACATATTCCCCTTTGGCGGAGGTTTGAGTGGACACCATGGCAAAGTCAATGATTTATGTTTCTGTGGCGGCCATGATCAAGATAATGCACGTTACCTCGCCTCCGTGTCGGGTGGGTACATCTAGGGTTACGAAAATTGATTTGCTCATCGGCCGTAGACGACAAAATGCTTATGGTGTGGGACCTCCAACCGTCGCTGGACATAGCCTCTGGCATTCCTTCTCCAGAATCATCCGGGCGCGACGCTTCTTTTCCTTCCAGTCCCAGACCGCAACCTACTGCCTATGTTATCGCGTTCCCGCATCCCCTGATGACAGTCAATTCACACCCTGGGAGTAGCAAGGAATTCCTCGTTTCTGATTGCCGGGGTTCTGTCTTCCTTACGGATTGGCGTACCGATCCTTCCTTGACTGAACAAGGATCCTGGCGTCACTCCACGTTGGTCGAGCTCGTCGAACCGCATGCACTGAAAGACTCCCTACTCGGGAAGTCGTCTCAAAACATGGGATATGCCGCATGGCGTCGTGATAATGCCGACATGTACGTGCCTCGCTCTCGAAACACCTGATTTCTCATACCACAGTATGACTACAGTGTGGGGGCTAATTATGGATCACGGTTTGCTATTTGGGACATGTCGAAACTAAGAGGTGGCAAACCGATACACACAGGAATCAGCTTTCCGGACGGTGGGCATGTTTTCCGGTATGATCCTTCTATATCATAGTGCTCTATTGATTCAATATTGCAACAGGTGGTGTCCGACCAACCCCGATTATTTCGCAATTGCCTCCTACTCCCTCAAAAGGGGGGCAGTTCTCCATGTCCATAATATCGGTTATGTTAACGCGCAACCAAGCGTCATAAACGTAGCTCCACGTCCACATCGCATTCGAGACTTTGATTTCATGGCACTGCGTGGTCAACCTCTGCTCGCTATCGCTTTTGGTCAGCATGTCGTAGTGTTCTCTATTGGCGACGAGTAAAAGATAGCCAAGTACAAAACATGTGTCATAACTAGCTGCTCATAGCGATGGAGAGATGAAGTATAACAGAGTAAAATTCTACGAAGTAGAGGCTACCTCCTTAGTTTCCCACAAAGCTGGCCTGACCAATCAGCTGTGTGGGTCCATAAGGGTACTGCGTATAATGAGTGGTCATGCCTTCGCTATACGCGAGGTTACGCAAGCCATCATTGGCCGTCAGTACATGGTGTTGCTCTCCACCAAACCCGAGATCGAATAACATGGTGCGGTAATAATTGTGATCTGCTGATGTATACTCATCGATTGGTGGGCCCATCTGAGGTGGATAAGGCATGGGTCCACTCCGCACCGGGATACCATACATATTCCCGTTTACGTTCGCGGGATATCCATCCTGAGGACCAATCGTATAGCTGACTTGCGATGACAAAGTCCGGGCGCTTTCTTGTGGGGAAGGTGTCGTTTGTGATGGTGACACTTGCTCTCCTAATAGATGCTGTCAGCGGCAGCTAGGCGCATGGTCGGGGGGAAATCATACTTTGAATTGAAGAGTCAAGACTGTTCTCGTGATGAGCTCGGTCCTTCGTGACATTTGGCCGCGTACGGTGCATATGAACGAGGTGCCACAAGAAACGAGCATGATACGTCGCGAAGGACGATGTAGGTGAAAAGTGTGCTGCTTCATTATAGGCTTCAGCCGTCTTTATTATAGTTGCGTGAATTTCACGGGCAGCACCCTCGGGTAACTCGGATTGCAGGCCTGGGTTCGTGTCCGAGCTCCGCAATAACTAACAAACAGTGAACAACGGTTGTGCTATACCTGAAGGATCCTACCTTCAAAAGGAAGATTGCAGAATAGGCGGTCATCACTGTTGTGCTTTCTTGCCCGTATCTCTGGAAGGTAGAAGTGTATAGGAGGTAAATAAACAAAAAAATGCATCCATACCAGCACACCAAGGTCCCGGAAGTCCTTCGAGGCGATTTTGAGAACACTAAGTGCGTTCTCAAAGCATGCTGAGAGTGCACGCAGATGACTATTCGTTCGGCTTTCCTAAAGTATCGTTATTACAACGCCAAGAATAAGGTCAAGAGGACAACTCGCTGGAGGTGCATCGGCCTGTACGCCAAAACTATTCAAGAAAAGGCTGGAATACAAGCAAAATAGATTCAGGAAAGAGAAATGAAATGATTCCCCATTTGCTGTTGAAAGGATCAATCGAAATCAGCGTAGCAGCGGCCGTCTCTCACCTCTCCGCATCTCGTGCTCCCATTTTGACGACCACTGAGATAACTTGGCGTTCGCATTTTTGAGTGCCATGTCAACGTTGACCTGACCATTGCCGCCGTCAATCAGGCTTCGGTTAGTGTGCAACATGTCAGTGGTCTCCGCCTAGATACCATCATCAATCTCCGCATGGAAATCAGCGAAACGCACTCACTGCGATCCTCCGCAATTGTATAAATGCAGAAACGATGACGTCTTCGCATCGTATTGGTGGACCGCCCTGTTCATGCCAAGTGTCCGCGTGTCTGATAAAGTCGTCCTACACATAAGTGGGTGAAATAATGAAGGTGTACCCAAGTTTATGTCAGCTACCTCGGGAAGCATCCAATGGCGCCCAGTTTGCATACTGAGGCTCCGATCATGGACAAATAGTACAAGATAGGTTCGTTCGCGATTCCGTCGCTCAAGTAGCTGAAACTCCGTTTCGTTTGCAGGTGGCTTCACCAAAAATCGATTTAAACCAAGCTCTACAGCCATTCGACACGCCTGTTGAACTTGTCAGTAGTTGGACAGCTATTCCACAAACTTCTTGTACTCACGTAACCAATGTACATCCACGTGCGCTAGAAGCATATTAACAAAAACAGTTGGAGGAGACTGAGACACTGCCCACGTACATTATCATCCTGTTCTTTCCAATACGTCAAACATGCAAAAGCTTGGACAACTTCAACCCTCTTCCACCCCTCAGCGAAAGCACGGACGGCCAACTCATGTGCGAGATGAAGACACTCCTTATAAAGGCTTGGTTCAAAGAATTTGCAACCAGCCGCGATGAGTGTAGTAAACAAAAGAGGACACTTTGAGCGCACGTAATTTACTGAGTGCAGCTGGGGATCGAATAGATTGATGAATGGATTGAGGCGCAGAAAGATGGCATCAAAGAGCATTTTAGCCTTGTCCTCTGATATAAGGCCAGCCGTGATCGGATCTTGAAACCCAGTTGGAAGTGGGGCGGGCCGTACCAGTTGAAGGCTATCCAAATCACTCCGAGAGACTTGAGGTGCGATATTAAGATATGGCGATTTAGGTTCGGGGTTCAGAATAGTCCGAAAAAAAGAATTTTCTCTGCGTATGAGCTTTGCTGGAAACTTTTCGTCACTACGGTCTTCTTCATCGTCGCCATCCGATGGTCGATTCCCAGAGGCTGAACATCGGCGCAAAAGCTTGACGTAAGTTATGAATGAACGAGTACGCTTAAATCATTACCTGAGGCACTGTATTGATCCATTGGTCGAATCATTGTGCCGAATTGTGTTTCTCCCTGCGGAGATCTGGAGTCAACGGCGGGGAAAACGGAGGACATGGATGTCTCGTTCGCTTGCTTGAGTTTTGCGGTGTTTAATCCTTTCTCGAGACGGCGAAGCATCTTTGATGCCTCTGATAATCTGGAGGAAGACGTATTAGGAGGACCAAAAATATCTAGTCAATGATTTCATCATACTTTGACCCAGGTTTGCGACCACGGCGATGTTTCTCGAAAACACATCTGAAGGTTTGCAAGATGTAACGAGTGCCAAGCGAGAACATGCATTCCTACATACTCGACATTTGTCCTCTTACACCTTTGGCATGGCCTCTGGCCATCCTCGGCCCCAACGCACTTCATCTAACTTGCAGTGAACAAGAAAGCGTCAGCAGAAACAAATAGACCCACTTTGGCTGCGCGGCATACTGTGCAGGCTCTAGGGTTCCTTACAACAGGTGGCTTAGAGCTGTGTGGGCTGTAGGTAACCAGAAGGGAAGGCATGGTGGATCCACTACGCACCCCAGTTTTGAGGATTGTATATCCGCGACGTCTGCAGGGGCTTGCATTATGCCTCGGTCCCCAAATGCTGGGTGAACGGTTATCAACGTTACGGTGACTCGGCGTCTGTTTATCGACCGGGGAAGGTCGGTTAATTAAGGGTTGAAATGAAGATACAGCCAATGACAGCACGATTGAAGTGATCAGGACTCCCGATACGAACGAGGTACGAGAGAAAAAAATGTGACGGCCGATACAAGAGAGTAGAGTAACAGAGAGGTCGTTGATATCGATGAAGGAGCGAAGAAACGGGGATGAGCTGTAGCAGTGGGATTTGTTGCAAATAAAGCCGGGCGGTAAAACGAACTTAGGTTGCCGTGCTCGGCAATCATTTGACTGTCCGACTTCAAACCGCTCACTTCCTAATCGGAGAAGGCGATGCTTTCGTGTACCTTCCGGATTTAATTTAGCAACGCGTCTTCACCAAAATAACAGCGTGTGTGGATAAGCATCATGAAGGCAGTACGTCCTCGTGATGCTTATGGATTCCATGCGCAGCAGTTCATCGGCGCAATCACCCCATAATGTGGCACTGTCGACAATTCTCTCGGATGTGTTTTAATAGCCGTTGAACGCCGTCTCCTCACCCGATATCTTTTTTGAGCCCAGATGGGGCACGCCGGAGATACTAATCATGGGATGTGTCCAGCTGGCAAGTCGTTTACACATTGTGGTTCCGTAAAAGTACTTGACTGACGGAGCAGTAACTCGCCGTGCACAGCTTTCTATGTATATCTATGCTGGGGCCCTTAAGAAGGGAATATCGGGGGGGAAAGTCTTGCGATGAATGCCTTATCGCAGCGAAGTAAGGTATCGCTACGAATTGTGTCATACACATATGAAAAATCAAGATCATTGACTCACAGTTTCAGCATCCGCCACGGCAGCTCTGAAACGAGCAACTTCCCTCCAGCAGTCTAAAGGTGTCGTTGCATTCACTCTAAATGCCTTTAGTTTGACACAGCGCTACGTAATGAAGAGTGTGACACGCACTTGTAACACGATGCAATAGCTTCACCTGTCTCCTTAACAGAAGGAAAATCATCTAGTTGGCGTCGTGCTCGGAACCTATCCACCTTCTCCTGGATTTCCTCCAAGTCACCAAGCAGTGCAACACCAGTTTTCAAGCCACCATGGGTGCTGCCGTCTTCCGCCATGCCCATTTCCCGATCCAGATTCTCCTTCTCCAAAGCACGATAGATCTCAAATTGAACAGTCTCATCCTCGGCACGCAAAGCTGTTAACTCGCGCTGTATTCGCTCTCGTATATGGGAATCTATTGCGAACTGGCGTTCGGGAATTGTCTCCTCAGATGCGAGGCGCGCAGAGAGGTTGTTCACCACATCAGGTGAAACCTGGTCACGTAAATAGTCTGTGAGCTGTGTGAATAAAGACGACACACCTCTATTGAAGTTTCTGAATGAAACACCTTTGGGCCTTTGTCAGGTGTGGATTGGCTTGCACCCATTTCCGAACGTGTCCGCCGAGCGGAACGACAACAACAAAGTGCGTGGTTTGTTTGGTTAATTATCTCACATAAAGCGGTATTAGTAATAATATATCTGGTCTATGGTACGAACTTCACCGCCGAGAACGCTTGAAAGCATACTATGATCCCTCCAGATTAGGATCCTTGTCGTCAACATTCATTTGTGCCCATTCTTACGCAAGGCCTGCGAGTTAGAAATAAGTCGAATAGTCGGTGTTTACGAATGACCGGCTGACCAACGCACAAATGCCTTACTGACGCTTTTTTAGTCTTTTCGAGGCCACCTGCCACGCAGCTTCCGCGTTAACAGCACGGGCGTCGGATGAACACGTAAAATCCGCCGGAACCTAGTTCGGCCCGCAGGATATGTCCAGTCTGCCATCCATTGTGCTGCTTTCCAACAGTATCCGGTGAGATCGAAGCGTACCATGTGCTTGTCAATGCCGAGTACTGACAAATGGGCATAGTGACCCTGGATATCGTCTTGGCCAGCACATGGATTTCGCATCACAACGAGTGATCATTTCTCGTGAAGCGTTGTACGCTGCCGCTTGCCTAGGCCTGAAACATGTGGAATTCAGTTGCGTTTGAGCTACGAAATGGAAGGTGCACACTTGGTTGCGGCAATGCCGCGCACGACTGAATACGGTAAGCTTTTCTTTTGTATCGAAGGCTGATCTAGGAGTACCATGCAGCAGGCGGAGCACAAGCTTAGGTGTGTTAATATGGCACATAAGTATGAGGTTTGTTTATCTCCCTGAGAAACCTCCCGGCTACATATTAATGTCTGAGTTATACCTGCACGGGGGTCTCGCCAGACTACCGCCAATGACGGAAAGAGGAGAAGTGTGTACTAATCCACCGACAAGCGAGGGAGGGGACGAGCCTCGGAAAACGGCCTACCTGCAAACGATTCGTGCGAAAGTTTGTTTGTATTTGACAACTGGAATGAAGCAAAGCGGTCTGTTTCTGGCTCAAGTATCCGATTACAGTGGTGATTGGATGTAATTCGTCGACGAGAGTCTTGAAGCAGGAGTCTCAGAGACTCAGTTTGTGTGCAGACGGGACAACACAATCTTGTTACTGAGTTAAATAGTACTATTGATGTGCTGTTATCCCAGACTTCCGGAATGACAAGGGTGGCATTACTATCTGTGCATGTTGGGCTGATTGACAATTATTAGTTACAACAACCCCCATAAAATACAGCGCATCCAAGTTATAGCAGTCTTAACATATCATCTTTAATGCGGTGTCCCGTCAGATCATTGCATGTGACGAGCCCTAGTCATCGTTCAACTTGTGACGTTTTTGGATCAAAACGTAGTTCAAGAACCACGGCCACCTCTACCTCTGCTGAATCCACGACCGCCGTAGTTACCCCTGAATCCGCCACGGCCACCGCGATCATTGCCTCTACCACCTCTACCACCTCCGCCACCTCGCCCAAACCCACGACCACGTGGATTCCCGCGCCCGTTACCACGTCCACGTTCTGAAGATAGCTCAGCCAACAGACTTCGTGGGAAGCGATCAACATACTCTGAATTCCTGGGCAGTCGCAGATGTGTTAGCCTTTTGTTCATTCGTAGGGAAACGAATTTCCTACCTGTCACTTTCGGTTTAGGAAGGAATCGATCGATGGGCAAGAGCTTGTCACTTCCAATGTAGATCTTATCTCCTTTCTGAAAACTGGTCGCTACCATGCCTTCGCTCATTTTTACCGAGAAGTACACCCCATTTATGGGACCAAGTATCTCGTCGACCTTTCCGACAATAGATTTGTTTTGGAGGTAGAGGGGTGCATTGAAGTATGGGACTTTGTCCGAAACGAGAGAGGCACAGAGCATTTCATCCTCGACAGCGTGCATAAACGAACCTATTTCTATCAAGGGTGGATGAGTAGGACAGAGTTCCAATAGTGCTAGAGAGTACCGAGCACCGTGTCCGGTGGACCCGCGTCACGCTGGAAGCCACCGCGGCCACCACCACGAGCTGCGACCAAAATCAAATACAATACAGAAAATAGATTGCGCTCAGACTTGCCTCCACCGCGACCAAAACCTCGCGCGCCGCCTCTGTTCATGCCAGTGATTGGAGGTAAGAAAGGTTGATTATATAATGCCGCGACTTGTCAGACGAGACGAGCATTCACTAGGGCTACCATATCCTCGTATCCCCCACTCGCATGAGCTTTTTTTTCCGTCACATTCCAACGGCAGAAGCCAACTTCTCGGTCAAGAGCACTGCAGACGGTGCAGGTGAAGATCATGTTCTTGTCTCTCAAGATATCTGGGATGCGCTTTGTTTCTCGAACGCATCACCCAGAGCAATCGTGTCCATAAGATCAAAGCGTCAGAACCAAGTCAGATCACCTCCAGACCATATCGATGATCTGATCTGCTGGGCTATTCATGATCCTACCGTGCGTGTCACTCTCTGCAGCTCGGCTGTATTCCCACCTTTCATTGTTGTAAAGGTGTCCGACATCACTATACCATCGGCTTGGCTAGCCAGTTATCCGACCATTTTCCAACCATTCCAGTTGGGACTGGATGGATCATTCAAAGCCATTGTCCTGTCCACAGTAGAAGAACCTGCCTTGACAGAGGTTGTTTTAACCGCAAAGGACGAGGGTGCCTACCTAGTGGCTTCCATTCACGGAGAAGTGTTCGAGGATTGGTTCTTTGGATCGCATGTCATCTTCCGAAATGGAGAAGACGTGTTTGTGCCGTCGAGTGTGTTCTCCTCGTGCGAGTCATTCATTCAGCCTCCATCGCTTTTCGGGTACACGGTCAGCCTCGCACTGCCTCACAAGCAGGGTATCGCGCAGCGGGGATCGACGGGATTTATCGTGACATCGAGCGATCAGTTGAGCGAGGTGGCGAATAAAGTGGACAACCAAGTCGGGAACATGAACTTGGAAATCAACGAATCGTTTCTTATATCTGCTCTATTAGCTTCTCCAGAATTTCCATCTCGGGAAAACCAAACCGGTCAGGATTTAACGGCGTCGTGCGTCTGATTTATGTCTGATATGGCTAAGCAGGGGTTATATTCTCTGCGAGAGCTCTGCAATTACCGATCGACGCAGATCTAGATCACTTTACAATCTATATTTCTACAGGTAACTTGCGCCCTCTCGGAGTGTTGAATGGTGATTGGGTATGTCTTTCATTTGCTCGTGTATCCACCCGCAAACTGAGCCGCGGACCAGGCTTTAGCTTCGCCAATTGGTTCTTCAACGTCTCGTTTGGTGCGGATTGGCGTCCTTGATGAGGCCCTCAATAACTTGTGCCCTCGGTCTGCTATGCTATCTCCCACTCTTCTTCATAACCTACGCCTGGGCGATCGTCAGCAAATAGTCATTCGTATGTCGCCATATGGGTCGCGCGATTCTGGCATTCCGATTGCGAAGTGCATTGAGCTGGCGAGGGTTGCCTCACCATTTTCTATCCATCGCTCTCAGGAAGCACAGCTTGTCGATGCCCTGCATGAATATTTCAGCCCGTCAAAACGTTTACACAAATGCGGAGATACCATCCCGTTGCGGATTAATCTTGACAGTTCGTTGGATCCTCGTCGCGCCTTACGCCAAGGTGATTTTCCGGGGAGTTTCGGGCATAATCGCTCGGATGTTTTAGTCTATTTTGTTATTCGAAGCATGGACCATGGATCCGTATCTATTCGAACGCATGGACAACCTCTTCCGAGCCACGAGACTGGCTGCTTTGTCGATTCCGCCGTGACGAGAATAACTCAAGTTGGGGTTGAGAACATGAGGGTTCCAGATGTATATGATTATTATCAAATTGGTTTGTTGTTACTTCTGTTATTTTCGTTTTGCTCCCATCGACTTATCCTCTCAGGTCAGGCAGGGGCGGGAGCACCAGCATCGTCTGAACTCTCCCGCCAGATTAACCAGTTGTCGAATGCCATGTCACTCGATGAAGTGGCAAACTTAGGGGTGTGGTCTACGGTCTTCATCCCAGGGCCAAGGGGAACGGGTAAATTCTCAGCGGCAGTGCACATCGCCCGCCATCTTCAAATGCACTGCATGGAGGTCAGTAGCTGACTGTCTATTTGGCACTTCGCTGAGTAGATAATCCTGCAGATCAACTGCTTTAATGTTCTCTCAGAGACGACTTCTAAGGCAGAGGTCTTACTGCAAGAACAAGTAGAGAGTGCCCTATCTTGTTCGCCCTGTTTGGTGGTGCTCCGTCATGTCGATGCACTGAGCTTGGTGGCAACTGCTGTGGATGGCAAAGGTGCATTCAATGTCTGTTCTACCTATATTGGATTTGTTCACTGTTCACTTGCAGAGGACTTTATTATTCGAAGATTGCAGCAATGCATTGATGATGCAAACCAGACTCGTGAACAGCAGTGTATTCTTCTTGGAACAGTAGAGCAGGGTAAAATACCACAAGGTGTATCCTTCAGCAATGAGATAGAAGTCAAGGTAGGCATCGAGTTTAGTACCATGTATGTTTTGATGTTTAGTATTCAGGCATTGAGTGAGGAGGAGCGCTTTCGTGTGCTGTTGGAGCAAGTGGGGAGCCAAGGTTTACTCCTTGCCTCTGATATTTCTATTACTGCCCTAGCCAAGCAGTCTGCAGCATTGGTTGCATCTGATTTGGCCAGTGTAACTAGAAAGGCACATCTTTGTGCAATGCTAAGGTGAGTTATGTTCTGGAGTTCCTATGCTCTTAATTAATGATATGCAGCTTTCACATGGGACAACTGGTGACTCAAACAGTTGTATCTGCTAAGCAGTTTGATACTGCTTTATTGAAGGCCAGAACAAGCTTTGCACAAATTATAGGTGCACCTAGTATTCCAACAGTCTTGTGGGAAGATGTTGGAGGATTAAGTCAAGTGAAGAATGAAATTCTTGATACAGTGCAGTTGCCATTGGATCACCCTGAATTGTTTCAAACAGGATTGAAAAAGAGATCAGGTTACTTGAGTTCATTTGTCAAGATCATTTCATTGCTTATGAGTTTGGAATAGGTGTCTTGCTCTATGGTCCTCCAGGAACTGGAAAAACACTACTTGCAAAAGCTGTTGCAACTTCCTGTTCTCTTAACTTCCTATCAGTGAAAGGACCAGAGCTACTCAACATGTACATTGGTGAATCTGAAGCCAATGTTAGAAGGGTTTTTCAAAGGGCAAGGGAGGCCAACCCTTGTGTTATTTTCTTTGATGAGCTAGATTCTATTGCTCCCAAAAGAGGAAATCAAGGTGATGCTGGTGGAGTTATGGATCGAATTGTAAGCCAGCTATTAGCTGAGCTTGATGGTATGAGTGTAGGAGGCATGGATGTATTTGTGGTTGGAGCTACCAATCGTCCAGACCTGCTGGATCCTGCATTGCTGCGTCCAGGACGGTATGCTTACTATTGTAATTTGAAATCTCAACTGATTTTTGTTGTTGTTATATTCATAGATTTGATAAGATGCTTTATCTTAGTGTCTGTGAGACACATGAAGCCCAGCTTGATATCCTAAAGGCATTAACTCGAAAGTTTAACTTGGATCCCAATCTCAAGCTTTCTTCAGTTGTTGCTCAGTGTCCTTTCAGTTACACAGGGGCAGATTTCTATGCTTTGTGTGCTGATGCATTACTTCATGCACTCTCTTGCAAAGTTGTAGAACTTGAAAAGGAAAGAGGTAAGTGGATCCTATAACATTTCATGGATGTGATTAATTTATGTTTTTTTACAGCTGAGCTAAATACTCTTTCCAAGTATCAACAAAACCCCATATCTCCTCAATTCTTTGTTGCTGAAATGAAATCAGATGCAGAGTTGCAGCTGGTGGTCAAGGCAGAAGATTTTGATCTTGCATTGGAGGAGCTGGTCCCAAGCATTAGCCATTCTGAGTTGTTACATTATGCTTCAATTCAAAAAAATTGGTATGCCTAAATACAATAGTACATATCTATTCAGTATAGATTTAGATTTGGGGTCAGCTGATATTATGTACCATAGCTTTTGAATGTCCATTAAACTATGTCATCCTGCAGTCTAGTGATTAAATTGAAATTTAGAAGGGTTAAATGCATTTGGATTGAATGGTATAATAGTAAGCATATAGTATGCTTCTTGATAAAGAGATAAGAGCATATGAAGTGCACTTCAACAGTGGTACCTTTGAGAGTATATTCATGGTTGGAAATTGGTGATATTTTATAGCTATAGTTGCAGGTAGGCTAGTGGACAAATGGAATATGAACTAAAAAGTTGTTGCAAGGTGTTAGAGTTTCCATGGTGAATCTATTGCCAAGGGCTTCAATATCATTTTTAGTTTCTGCATAACACAAAGGCCTGTTTGGCTCAAAAAGTAGTTAAATTGTGAACATGTACCTGATGATACTGTATCATTTTCACTGCTGGTCTTTTTTGTACTATTCATGTATGCAATGTTTAGTTTAATTAGCCTACAAAGTTCCTTATTAGAACATGATATTTATGGTGAAAGAAACAACTGTGACTGAAGAATTTATCTGGAAGAGAGTTTGCCAAGATGTTATGTGGTGATATTTAATATCTCCTGGTTTCTTTCAAAAATGATTAACATCTCAATATATTATAGATCCTGTGGAAACATCTGCCATAGGAATTTGTAGGATCAAAGTTAGTAGTTAGTATTTGGAGTGAAAAAAAAATCATTTCTAGCAATTTGAGAAATGTCCCTCCCTGTTGCAAGATATGAGATCAGGAGGACCTGGACTTGACAGTATATTCAAACTCACACTTGTCAAGCTTTTGACTCTACCCTCATCCTATGTCTACACATACACACACCTCTTGTGCTGGTATTTTGCAGAGCACCTTTGGTGCCTCTCGCACTGTCCCAGGCAAATTCATTAGTCTCACCTAATGTGTACCACCACCCTCTATCTCTCAGAGGTGGTGCCCCCTATCTCTGCTTACTCCACTCCATGAAGACACCATTGATGAACACTGTTTCACCATCATCCTGGATGACAACAAATTTGGTCTCTTCCATGATTGTCATTGTCCAGACACTTCACTTCCTGGACACCAACCTGGACTTGAAGCAGCAGGACATGGTGGAATCAGAGGTGGTGGTGGTGACAGTAGAGATGACCCCAACAACCCTGACAATGATGGAGATGATGACAATGATGACGATCGTCTCCTCTGGGGTAATAATAATGATGAACCTTCCAATGATGTGAAGAAATGGCAGTGGAACAAGCCAATGTTCTACAGCACCAGCACAGTCTGTGGGAACACTCACAGAGGGTACTTTCCAGAGGGTAGAGACTTTAGGGTGGTATAGAGTTGAGAGAAGAGCTCAAAGAGGGGATCTTATCTCAGAGGAGAGGTAGAACAGAGAATGGGTCTTTGTTCTTTTTTTCTGGGATCAATGTCCCAGCTTATATACATGTACAGAGATATTTGTATCTATGGACAACCTCTCCATGTAAAGTAAGAGTAAAAATAGTGTTTTCGGAACACTAAGGAATACCATGAGAGAATAGATGTCAAGTGTCATCTAAAGTGTTCACATGTCATTCAGAAATGACATCTGACATGTGAACTCTCTCATGTCATCTAAATATGTTACCATTGACATGTCATCACCACATGACAAGATTCTAGATCCTTAGATAAGAAGATGATAAGATAATAGATTAGATCTTGATCATGTGATTCTCAACATGATGTTCCCATGGCTTTTGAGCCTTTCAATCAACTCAGAGATGCAATCCAGGATATGACTTGGCAAGGACTCCATCGTAAGGAATCCTCTGATAACACCAAGACTAAAGTCCATGAACTGGACACCTTGTTGGAATTATTCATATGATGTGGTTGTACAGCCACTGCTTACTTAATCATGAAGTATTTTGAACCTTTGTCTCATAGTTAGACACCTCAGCTGGTTTTCCAACCACTGAGGTTAGTACACCACTTTTTCAGCTTCTTACCTATTTACTAACTATAGTAGCTCAAAAAAGTGTCCCAATGTTTAGTGATTTTGGAACGAGTGGAGAATAATAGAAGAACAAGAGTGAATTAGGTAAAGTACTTGCAGGATGGATGAAAGTACATGCTCTTGGCATTATGAAACATCTCTAGTTTATGTAATTTAGTTGCCATGGGAGTGAGATACAAGCATTTCAAAATGACATGTTATTGGGACACTTATTTGACCCTATATTTAACAACCATTATATCATATGTAACATAAGAATTTGATGGCTATTGATGGTTGCTATGTTACCAAGCTGTGTATTTATGTAATTGACATAACTCCAAGCAATGTAAATACCCTATGTCCCACTTAAATTGACCTCACCACATCATAAAGTACATTTCTACTTCTATCAAAGCCAAAATTTTTATTTCCTTTGAATTTAGCCTTTTTGCCAGATAAATTGCATCTAGGACCAGTCTGGGGAAGTCCACTATGGCTAGGATCATTAAGAAGATCCTTTAGAAAAGGAGAATATCAAGTTAGAACATTCTTTCAAGCTTTTTTTTTTCTTAACAAGAGATGTATTGCTTCTAGTATTATTACTAGAAAGGTTGACAATGCTGTTCAGGCCACCAATCTTATTAACCCTGCCTTTTCCTCTTCTATCTCTGTCCAAGCTATTTGCAATGTTCTCAAGGCTGCATCTTTAAAGGCTATGATCAAGAAAAGAAGCCCCTCTTGCTTATTAAGTATAGGAAAAGAGGTTGAATTGTGCTTTCAAATACAAGGATGATTGTGGGAAATTATATAGACTAGAGTTATTTTGTCAGATGAGACAAATACCAGTAGGATTGGGTCAAATGAAAGGATAAATATGTGAAAAACAAATATATGCCTATATAGAACAAGATGATTTAGGGAATAGTAAAAGTTAGGAGGAAGTTCCTTGATGGTTTGAGAGTTCATAAATTGGGATGGAGTTGGGATAGATATAGTGGAAGAGGGGAGAATGGATACTAACTAGGATGTGTCCATTTTCAAGGACAATCTGCTTTCTAGTATGAAAGATTTTGTAATTTCTAAAGCAAGTATTATATTTTAATAAGATAATGGCTTGAAACACTCCTCCAAAATGGTTCAAAACTTGACTTGGCCATAGTAGACTTCCCTAGACCAGTTTTGGATATAATCTGTCTGAATAGAAAGCCAGATTTAGAAAGAATAAGAATATTAACTTTAATAAAGGTAGAAATGGATATTATGGTATAGTAAGCTCAATTAAAGTAGGACATAGGGTATTTATGTTGCTTGGAGTTATGTCAATTACATAAATACACAGCTTGGTAACATAGCAACCATCAATAGCCATCAAATTCTTATGTTACATATGATATAATGGTTGTTGAATATAGGGTCAAATAAGTGTCCCAATGACATGTCATTTTGAAATACTTGTACCTCACTTTCATGGCAACCAAATTACATAAACCAGAGATGTTTCATAATGCCAAGAGCATGTATGTTCATCCATCCTGCAAGTACTTTACCTAATTCATTCTTGTTCTTCTATTATTTTCCAATCTTTCCAAAATCACTAAACATTGGGACACTTTTTTGAGCTACTGTACCTATAGTACTTACTATTCAATACACCTTTGATGGATCTGACCCAAAGAAGCTCCATCCCTTCATTGTCCAATGTGAGATCAATTTCCAAGCCAATCCCAAGTCATTCAAAAAGAACCAGCAGAAGATTACCTTCACACAGTCCTACCTTAAGGGTATGGCATTAGATTACTTTGAGCCAGACTTGCTCAGGGATCTTGCTCTGACCAACTGTCCCTTGTGGATGGATGATTGGCAATCATTCCTGTATGAACTCCAGTCCAACTTTGGACCTTATGATCCTGTCACCAAAGCAGAAGCTCAGCTCGAGCAACTGCATATGAAGGAGACCCAATGCATCTCCAAGTACATTGTTGAGTGGAATTGTCTTGTGAACCAAGTTCACAAGTGGAGACCTGGTGCACTCTGCTGGAGTTTCTACAATGGACCCCCAGATTACATCAAGGATGAGATCACTTGTCACAAAAACCTTCCTCAATTCATGATATGTGTACTCTGGCCCAGTAGATTGACCAGAGGTACTGGGAGCATAAGGAGGAAATCTCCTATGCTTCAAAGGCCTCTGGATCAACCTCTGGCAACCCCCACTCCTCCCACAAGTTGTTGAGCTCTGCTCTGACTTCCTCTTCCAAGCCTAAGGATGACAAGTCCAAAGGCACTCCTTTGTCTTCTGGCTCTGCCTCCAACTCTGGTTTTTCCAGGGGAGGAAATAACAATAGCTCTAACAAAAAGAATAATTCTTCAACCCCTTCTACTATTTCATCTAAACTCGGTAAAGATGGTAAACTCCTTCCTGAGGAGTGTCAGCATTGTATTTGTTTAAATCTTTGTCTTTTTTGCAGTGGGAGTGGTCATTCCACCAAGGAATGCCCAAAGTCCACCTCTAGAGCATTGAAAGCTTGTGCCGCATCTGTAACTTTGGACATGCCAGCTTTGACCTCCACTTCCTTGAAGGCAAAAAAAATAGAGCATGACTCTTGAGCATCCACACAGGCTGGGAGTTGCATTGATCTGGACTGTGCTCTTACGGAGTTACATCTCAACATGTCTGCTCTTTCTGACCCTAATTCTCTTCATCTGTTTGTCTCATTGCCTATACATAATGTCTCTGATATTCCTGTTCTTGTTGATTTTGGTTCTACTTATTGTTTTTGTCACATCCCAGATTTTCATGAAGTCCATCTCCGGACATCTCTGGAGTTCCGGATGTCATGTCAGTCTTTGGGTCCGGACTATTTCGGAGTTGGCACTCTGGATGTTTACTCTTTATATTCATCTCCTTTTGTTCTAGTTCACATTCGTAAGTCTGTATTATCCTCTTAGTAATATTTCTCGGTTTCCGTTCTTTTCTGACTTCTGTCTTATTCATCACTGTGTACATCGCCTTCGCCTAACCCTTTCACTTACCAATCTCCGGTTTGGAGCTGTACTGGACATCAGTATATAAAGCCTGTACTTCTTTCATAGATACCTCAGTTTGAATATTAAATAAGTCACCTCCAGTTCCGAGTCTGACTTCCACTATTCTCTCTCATCTCCGTTCTGTCCTAAATACGAGGACAAGGGCTTGACAAGGGCGCGACACATAAGTCCTGTGCCAACGTCCTCACCCCCTCCATATCTCCAATCTCTGGACCTCCGGTCGACTTTGCTCAACAACACCTGCGCTTCGTTCCCCTTTTTCCCCAGACCTCCGTCGGACTTTGATCTGGAGGACCTGGACTTGACAGTATATTCAAACTCAAGCTTGTCAAGTTCCCGACTCTACCCTCTCCATGTCTTCGTGTACACGCACTTCTCGCACTGGTATCCTGCAGAGCACCTTTGGCACCTCTTGCACCATGCCAGGCGAATTTATCAGCCTTACCCAACGCGCACCACCACCCTCTATCTCCCAGAGGTGGCGACCCCTATCTCCGCTCACTCCGCTCCCTGAGAACACTGTTGATGAACACCGTTTCACAGTCATTCCGGATGACGACAAGTTTGGTCTCTTCCGAGATCATCGTCGTCCCGACACTCCGCTTCCTGGACATCAACCCAGGCCTGAAGTGACAGGACATGGTGGATTCGGAGGTGGTGGTGACAGTGGAGATGATCCCGATGACCCCGATGACAACGGAGATGACGACGATGATGTCGATCATCTCCTCTGGGGTGACAATGATGACAAACCCCCAAATGACATTCCCCTGGCCTTCGAGCCGTTTAACCAACTTGCTGACGTGATCTGAGATATGATGCGTCAAGCACTCCGTCGCAAAGAATCCTCCGACGACACTAAGACCAAGGTCTGAGAACCGGACACCTTCGACAGGTCTGACCTGAAGAAGCTCCGCCCCTTCGTCATCCAATGCGAAATCAATTTCCAGGCGAATCCGAAGTCCTTCAAGAAGGATTGCCAGAAAGTGACGTTCGCCCAGTCCTACCTCAAGGGTATGGTGCTGGACTACTTCGAGCCAGACCTGCTCGGAGATTTAGCTCCAGCCAACCGCCCCTTGTGGATGGACGACTGGCAGTCGTTCCTTTACGAACTCCAGTCCAATTTCGGACCCCATGACCCCATTGCTGAAGCAGAAGCTCAACTCAAGCAACTGCGAATGAAGGACACTCAGCGAATCTCTAAGTACATCATTGAGTGGAACTGTCTCGCAAACCAAGTCCGCGAGTGGGGATCCGGTGCACTCCGCCAGAGTTTCTACAACGGACTTCCGGATCATATCAAGGACGAGATAGCTTGTCACGGCAAACCCTCTTCCATCCACAAAATGCGTACTCTGGCCCAGCAGATTGACCAGAGGTACTGGGAGCATAAGGAAGAAATTTCTTGCGCTTCAAAGGCCTCCGGATTGACCTCCGGCAACCCCCACTCCTCCCATAAGTCATCGAGCTCTGCTCCGACTTCATCCTCTAAGCCTAAGGATGACAAGTCCAAAGGCTCCCCTTCGTCCTCCAGCTCTGCTTCCAACTCTGGTTCTTCCGGGGGAGGAAATAATAATAGTTCTAACAAGAAGGGTAACTCTTCTGCTCCTTCTACAATTTCTTCCAAACTCGGCAAAGATGGTAAGCTCCTCCCTGAGGAGCGCCAACACCGAATCCGTTTAAATTTATGTCTTTTCTGCGGTGAGAGTGGTCATTCCGCCAAGGAATGCCTGAAGTCGACCTCTAGAGCGTCGAAGGCCCACGCTGTGTCTGTAACTCCGGATGCGCTGGCTTCGACCTCCGCTTCCTCGGAGGTGAAAAAATAGAGCGCGACTCTCAAGCGTCTGCACAGGCTGGGAGTCGCGTTGATCCAAACTGTGCTCTTACGGAGTTACGTCTTAACGCGTCCGCTCTTTCCGACCCCAATTCTCTTTGTCTGTTTGTCTCATTACCTGTATATAATGTCTCCAAAGTTCCCATTCTCGTCGATTCTGGCTCTACTCACTGTTTTATAGATACTAAATTTGTAGAAAATCATAATATTTCCACCTACTCCGTCCCTCCGATTAATCTCCGCCTCTTCGACGGATCTTCAACCTCCATCATTACCTCCACCATAGACCTCATGATCACCTTTCCATCTGGTGTTTCCACCTCCAACGTATTCTACGTAACCTCGTTGGATCCTCAATGCAGCCTTGTTCTCAGACATTGCTGGCTCACTTGCTACAATCTGTCGATTGACTGGGTTACGAGCAGCATAACTTTCCGAACTCCTGCAGACGGGATGCCAACCCTGATATCGACCTCCGTGCCTCCGAAGGACCCTCCATCGCTCGTCGACACTCCTTCGCCCACTCCGGACTCGCCCAGACCCCCCGGACTTCCAGCCCCTCACATCTCTTTCGTCAATGCAGCAGCTTTCTACCGAGCCTGCAAGATGGAGGGCTCCATCCAATTCTCCCTCTCTCTTCGATCAACTGAAAACATCTCCGCTCACTCCGCCTCTGCCTCCACTGCATCATCTTCTGATGAGGAGATTAACCTCTCCGGTGTTCCTTTGGAATACCACAATTTCGTGGACATTTTCAGCAAACAGAAGGCCGATACCCTAGCTCCCCATCGGCCGTACGATTTGAAGATCGATCTGGAAGAAGGTGTAGAACCCCTGATCGGAAAGATCTACTCCGTCTCCCCCACTGAACAACAAGCCCTCTGTGACTTCTTGGACGAACACCTCAACATCGGATTCATTCGTCACTCTACGTCTCTGCACGCAGCTCCGGTGTTGTTTGTCCGGAAGAAGGATGGCTCCCTTCAACTTTGCGTCGACTTCCGAGGTTTGAACAAAATCACACGCAAAGACCGCTACCCACTTCCCCATACCTCTGACCTCTTAGATGCCCCTTCCAGTGCCAAGGTTTACACTAAAATCGATCTCCATCATGCGTACCATCTGGTCCGTATTGCGGAGGGAGACGAGTGGAAGACCGCCTTCCGGACTCGTTACGGCTCTTTTGAGTGGTTGGTAATGCTGTTCGGACTTACAAATGCTCCGGCGGCCTTCCAGCGGTTTGTCAATAACATCTTTGCAGACATGCTAGACGTTTGTGTTGTGGTCTACCTCGACAACATTCTGATTTACTCCCACGACATGGAATCACATCGCAAACACGTCCATGAAGTATTCCGGCGTCTCCGTGCAAATGGCTTGTACACCAAGCCGGAGAAGTGTGAATTCCATTCCGATACTGTGGAGTACCTCAGATATGTGCTCTCCCCTTCCGGCCTCTCCATGGCCTCCGACAAGATCAAGACCATCATGGACTGGCCTGAACCCAGGAAAGTCAAGGACATTCAGTCCTTCCTAGGGTTCGCAAATTTTTATCGCAGATTCATACAAGGTTATTCAGATATAGTGGTTCCACTTACTCATCTCACCTGGAAAGAAGTCCCCTGGGATTTCTCCGATGCCTGTCAGAAGTCCTTCCAACGCCTCAAGAACGCTTTCACATCTGCTCCGGTGCTCGTTCACTGGATTCCGGATGTCCCCATTACCATTGAAACTGACGCCTCCGACTACGCCATCGCCGGAATTCTTTCCATCACAACTCCGGATGACAACAAACTCCATCCTGTCACGTTCTTCTCCTGGACCTTGACCGGTGCAGAATTGAACTACGACACTCACGACAAGGAGTTACTCGCTATTTTCGAAGCATTCAAGTCATGGCATCACTATCTGGAAGGCTCCGGACTCCCCATAGATGTTATCACAGACCACAAAAATCTAGAATATTTTTCTACCTCTAAGCTCCTGACGTGTCACCAAGCCCGGTGGTCCGAATACCTCAACCAATTCAATTTGGTTGTTCGGTACCAGCCTGGTAAGCTCGGAGCGAAACCGGACGCTTTGACTAGACGATGGGACGTCTACCCCAAAGAGGGGGATAAGGACTACGCTCGCGTCAACCCCAACAATTTCAGGCCAATCTTCACTCCAGAACAGCTCGCATCGTCCCTCCAGGCAACGTTTTTAGAAGTTCCATTACTTCAGGCCTCAGCATTAGTCGACCTCAAGCAACTTCATTCCAATATCCTATCCGCCCTCCTCAATGATCCTGTCGTGTCCATCCACCTACAATCTAAATCTGAGTCACCCGATCCAAGATGGAGTGTTAACTCCGAAGGATTCCTCCTATGGGACAATCGTATCTACGTCCCAGAAGCTGACAACCTCCATCTCCGTATACTCCAGACATTCCACGATTATCCTACAGCCAGACACTTCGGTCAAAACCGGACTTTGGAGCTCATCCGTCGCGAATACACATGGCCTAATATTAGGACTTTCGTAAAGAACTACATCAGTTCTTGTATGGCCTGTGCTCGCATGAAGACTCCTCGTCATCGTCTGTACAGACTCTTGAAACAGCTTCCGGTTCTGGAGAAACCATGGAACTCCATCTCCATGGACTTCATCGAGCAGCTTCCCCCTTCGGAAGGATACACCACCATTCTTGTGGTCATAGATTGACTGTCTAAACAGTCCATCTTCATTCCGACTCACGACACCATCACTTCCGCCAAACTCGCAAAACTATTCCTCATACACGTCTTCTCCAAGCACAGAGTTCCCTCCCATGTCACCTCCGACAGGGGCTCCGAGTTTGTCTCCCACTTCTTCTGTTCGTTAGGTAAAGCCTTAGAGATGCGCCTCCACTTCACCTCCGGATATCATCCAGAGGGGGATGGTCAAACGGAACGCGCTAATCAAACTCTAGAACAATACCTTCGAATATATTGCAATTACCAACAAAACAATTGGTCCGAACTCCTGCCTCTTGTGGAGTTCGCATACAACAATGCTCTTAGTGCTACCACAGGAGTTTCCCCATTCTTCGCCAATAAAGGCTACCACTCCAACTTCTCCGTCCACTCCGACCTCGACCTCACATCCTCCACAGCTAAGTCCTACATCACGGACTTGGATGAACTCCATGAGTTCCTCCGGTCTGAGATGCTGGAAGCGCAGAAACGCTACCAAGGACCAGCAGATAAGAAACGGAGTCCAGCTCCAGACTTCAAGGTCGGAGACCAAGTCATGCTTAAGGCCAAATATCTCTGGTCTACTCGACCATCCAAGAAATTATCCGAAAAGTATCTGGGCCCCTTTACTATCATTGCCAAACCCGGTACTCACTCCCTCACACTCCGCCTACCCGAATCCATGAAATCCATACATCCTGTCTTTCACGTCTCACAGTTGGAACCCTCAATTCTAAACACTATTCCGGACCGCGTCCAACCTCCACCACCTCTGGTAGAGGTTGACGGCAAACCTGAGTACGAGATCAAGGAGATACTCGACTCCAAGATCGATCGGAGAAGGTGTTACTGCCAACTCCTGTACTTGGTACGGTGGTTAGGATATGAAGGAACTGACGACGAGACTTCATGGTTATTAGCAACGGAGTTAGGACATGCAACAGACCTTGTAATGGACTTCCACTGGAAGTACCCAGACAAGCCTGGTCCACTCCAACCTTAGGATTTTCCTTCCTTCTTTTTCTTTTCACTCAGTTCTTGTTTGACTTCTGACACTTTTCACATTTAAGACTACTACTGTACAACTATAACTTCTCCATTCACTTTGCCAACTCCGCCTCCGCTGCCACCTCCGTGGCCTCCATGGCCAACCCCTCCAACTCCTCGCCCACCTCCTCTGTCTTGCCTTCCTCCACCTCCTCTTCGTCATCCTCTGATCCCTCCGACTCCTCCGATTTCTCCGCAACCTCTCCGTAAACTTCCTCCACCTTGAGTTCGACAAGGCATTCGAGGAGAGCGTTTTGGCGGTCAAGGCGCCTACCCTGCGCCCTAACCGCCTCCCAGAGATCCTCGAGAGTCTTGAAGGCACTCCGAGCGATCTCTGCCCAATTCGCCACCTCCGGCTCATCCTCCGACTCCTCGATCATCGCCATCGTCTTCTTCCTCTTCTTTGATGGACCCTCCTCGTTGTCCATCTGTCTTCTCCTCTTTGTGCGACTTTGCCTGTCTCTGGTGCTCCAAGGCTTTCACATCCCACAACTCATCATTGTCATCCTCACACTCGGTGAGCTGTGCATCGGACCACTGTCAGATGTTCTTGATATCGGATATGAGAGGAAAACTTTCTAAGTCCAACAGAGGACACGCCTGTTCTTATACTGGCCAGATTTCGGAGTTCGAATTGATCTGTTGATCAACAGAGTCATGTGCACGGACAAAGTGAGATTCCACACGGAGTTCCACACTAGGGTCCACTCAGGGGTTATTTCCACTTAGCGTGCTTGGGCCTCGAGGGCTCGGCCCTAAGAGGGGGATACTGTCACATCCCAGATTTTCGTGAAGTCCATCTCCGGACATCTCCGGAGTTCTGGACGTCGTGTTAGTCTTTGGGTCCAGACTATTTCGGAGTTGGCACTCTGGACGTTTACTCTTTATATTCATCTCCTTTTGTTCTAGTTCACATTCGTAAGTCTGTATTATCCTCTTAGTAATATTTCTCGGTTTCCGTTCTTTTCTGACTTCCATCTTATTCATCACTATGTACATCGCCTTCACCTAACCCTTTCACTTACCAATCTCCGGTTCAGAGCTATACCGGACATCAGTATATAAAGCCTGTACTTCTTTCATAGATACCTCAGTTTGAATATTAGATAAGTCACCTCCAGTTCTGAGTCTGACTTCCTCTATTCTCTCTCATCTCCATTCCATCCTAAATACGAGGACAAGGGCTTGACAAGGGTGCGACACATAAGTCCTGCACCAACGTCCTTACCCCCTCCGTATCTCCGATCTCCAGACCTCCAGTCGACTTCGCTCGACAACACCCGCGCTTCGTTCCCCTTTCCCCCTGGACCTCCATTGGACTTTAATCCGGAGGACCCAGACTTGACAGTTTTATAGACTCTAAATTTGTAGAAAATCATAAAATTTCCACATACTCTGTCCCTCTACTTAATCTCCATCTCTTTGACAGATTCTCCAACTCCATCATTACCTCTGCCATAGACCTCACAGTCACCTTTCCATCTGGCATTTCCACCTCTGATGTATACTACATAATCTTGTTGGATCCTCAATGCAGTCTTGTCCTCAGACATTGCTGGCTTACCTGCTACAATCTGTTGATTGATTGGATTATGAGCAGCATTACCTGTTGGAATTATTCTTACAGTGCAGATGTACAGCCACCACTTACTTAATCACACAGTATTTTGAACCTTTGTCTTATAGTTAGACACCTCAGCTGGTTTCCCAACCACTGAGGTTAGTACATTACTTTTCAGCTTCTTTACCTATTTACTGACTATCTATAGTACTTACTATTCAATAGGTAATAACAACAGCTGGTTTCCCAACCACTGAGTACTTACTATTCAATATTACCTTCTGGACTCCTGCAGATAGGATACCAACCCCAATATCAACCTCCACTCCCCTGAAGGATTCTCCATCACTCATCGACACTCCTTTGCCCACCTCAGACCCACCCAGACCCCCGAGACTTCCAGCCCCTCATATCTCATTTATCAATGCAGCTGCCTTTTACCAGGCCTGCAAAATGAAAGGCTCAGTCCAGTTCTCCCTCTTTCTTCAATCAACTGAAAATGTCTCCACTTGCTCTGCCTCTGCCTCTGTTGCATCATCTTTTGACAAGAAGATCAACCTTTCTGGTGTTCCTCTGGAATACCATGATTTTGTGGACATTTTCAGCAAGCAAAAGGCTGACACCCTAGATCCTCATAGGCCCTATGACTTGAAGATTGATTTGGAAGAAGATGCAGAACCCCTGATCAAAAAGATCTACTTCATCTCCCCTACTGAACAACAAGTCCTCCATGACTTCTTGGATGAACACTTCAACATTGGATTTAGATTTATCCATCACTCTACATCTCTGCACACAGCTCTGGTGTTGTTCATCCAGAAAAAGGATGGTTTCCTTCAACTTTGTGTTGATTTCCAAGGATTGAACAAGATCACACACAAAGACCACTACCTGCTTTCCCATACCTCGATGCTCCCTCCAGTGCTAAGGTCTACATGAAGATTGATCTCTGTCATGCATACCACTTGGTCCATATTGTGGAGGGAGACGAGTGGAAGACTGCCTTCCAGACTTGTTATGGCTTTTTTGAGTGGTTGGTCATGCTGTTCAAACTCACAAACACTCTGGCAGCCTTCCAGTGGTTTGTAAACAACATCTTTGTGGACATGCTAGATGTCTGCATTGGGGTCTACCTTAATGACATACTGATCTACTCCCTCAACATGGAATCACATTGTAAACATGTCTGTGAAGTTTTCTGGTGTCTTCATGCCAATGGCTTGTATGCCAAGCCAGAGAAATGTGAATTCCACTCTGATACAGTGGGGTATCTCAGATATGTGCTCTCCCTTTCCAGCCTCTCCATGGCCTCTGACAAAATCAAAACAATCATGGACTGGCCTGAACTCAAGAAAGTCAAGGACATTCAGTCCTTCCTAGGGTTTACAAATTTTTACTGCCACTTCATCCAAGGTTATTTGGATATTGTGGTTCCTCTCATGTGTCTTATCTGGAAAGAAGTTTCTTGGGATTTCTCCAATGCCTGTTGAAAATCCTTTCAACGCCTCAAGGATACCTTCACATCCACTTCAGTGCTTGTTCACTGGATTCCAGATGTCCCCATTACTATTGAAACTGATGCCTCTGACTATGCCATCACTGGAATTCTCTCCATCCAGTTGTATTCTTCTCCTGGACTCTAACTGGAGCAGAACTGAACTATGACATACATGATAAGGAGTTACTCACAATTTTTGAGGCATTCAAGTCCTGGCATCACTACTTGGAAGGCTCCAGACTTCCCATAGACATTATTATAAACCACAAAAATCTCAAATACTTCTCCACCTCCAGGCTCTTGATGTGCCACCAAGCCCAGTGGTCTGAATACCTTAACCAATTCAAATTGGTGGTTCAATACCAGCCTGGTAAGCTCAGAGCAAAACTGGACACTTTGACTAGATGTTGGGATGTCTACCCAAAAGAGGGGGATAAAGATTATGCTTGCATTAACCCTAACAATTTCAGGCTAATTTTCACTCTAGAACAGCTTGTATTGTCCCTCTGAACAATGTTTTTAGAAGTTCCACTACTCTAGGCCTCAGCTTTAGTCGACCTTGAGCAACTCCACTCCAATATCCTATCTGCTCTCCCCAACGATCCCATTGCATCTATCTACCTACAATCTAAATCTGAGTCACTCAATCCAAGATGGAGTATCAACTCTGAAGGATTCCTCCTATAGGACAATTGCATCTACATTCCTGAAGCTGACAATCTTTGACTCCATATACTCCAAACATTCCATGATCATCCAACAGCCAGACATTTTGGTCAAAACTGGACATTGAAGCTCATTTTCCATGAATATACTTGGCCCAATATTAGGACTTTCATAAAAAACTATGTCAGTTCTTGCATGGCTTGTGCTCATGTGAAGACTCCTCATTATTGTCTGTATGGACTTCTCAAGCAACTTCTGGTTCTGGAGAAACCATGGAATTCAATCTCCATGGATTTCATTGAACAGCTTCCACCCTCGGAGGGTTATACCACTATTCTTGTGGTCATAGATTGACTATCTAAATAGTCTATCTTCATTCCAACTCACAATACCATCACTTCCACTGAACTCACCAAGTTATTCCTAATCCACATCTTTTCCAAGTACAGAGTTCCATCCCATGTCACCTCTAACAGGGGCTTTGAATTTGTATCACACTTCTTCTGATCTTTAGGTAAAGCATTAGAGGTGTGCCTCCACTTCACCTCCAGATATCATCTAGAGGGGGATGGTCAAATGGAGTGCACTAATCAGACTCTAGAGCAATACTTATGAATATATTGCAATTACCAACAGGACAATTGGTCTGAACTCCTGCCTCTCACAGAGTTTACCTATGTATCTGGACAAGCTGGGTCCACTCCAACCTTAAGTTCTTTCCTCTTTTTCCTTCTCTCTCTCTCTCTCTCTCTCTCTCTCTCTCTGTTTCCTTGTTGACTTTGACACTTTTGCATTTTGACATTACTATTGTACAATTATATATTTCTCTGTTCATTCTGCCAACTCCACTGCCTCTGAGACCTCCTTTGCCAACTCCTCCAACTCCTTACCCACCTCCTCCATTTTGCCTTCCTCCACCTCTTCATCATCCTCTGATCCCTCTAATCTCTCTGATTCCTTTGTGACCTCTCCATAAATCTCCTCTGCCTTGAACTCTACAAGGCATTCGAGTAAGACATTTTGGTGGTCAAGGCACCTGCTCTGCACCCTGACCACTTCTCAGAAATCCTTGAAGGCCTTGAGGGCACTCTAAGCAATCTCTGCCCAGTTGGTCTTCTCCTCTGGTTCATCCTCTAATTCAACTGTCATCATTGTCTTCTTCTTCTTCCTTGACAGACCCTTCTTGTTGTCCATCTGCCTCTGTTTGTAAGGAATAGAAAACCTCCAATGGTCACTCAAAGTGAATGATTGCACAGGAAGAGAATACTATTCCAAGTCTGAGGTATTTACAAGAAATGGTACTACTTATATACTGTTGAACATGCTGTATCAATGCGGTAAACATGTGTTATGATGTCATAGTCTGGAATGTTCAAGAAGATTCTGTGATATACTACATGGTGAAAGCGTGAAATAGAATGTTCATTACATTACCCCCTTTTTAAGGCGACAGTTCCAATGGAGCAACTTCATAGGGAAGAGATTTTGAAATTGTTTTTCGGAATGAAAGGAAATCATCATCTTTTAATATAGAGGTTGTTATAGGAGGCATTGGTTGTCGTTTACAGATTGGGCAAGTGCAAGGAGAATCTTGCTCGGCAGCATTGTATTGTCGGAGTTTAAGGATTTTAGAGGGACGTGGTGCAGTGGGGTGTGAACGATGGAAATTTTTGATGGCATCAGCGGCATTTTCGAGTTTTTTAATGGGGATCCATTCATTTTCTTCGGAAGGGAAATCCTTCCAATGAATGAGATATTTGATGGATCCTTTTCTTTCTCGAGATGCTAAGATTTCTTCAATTTCCTGTTCTTCTACACCATTAATGACATCGGGTGGAGGAGGAGGATCACATTGTTGGCTGGGGAATTCTCCTTTGTGGTAGGGATGAAGGAGTGATTTGTGAAATACTGGATGTATTCCCTGCCATTTGGGATCCAACTTGAGTTTATAGGCTGCCTTGCCAATCTTTTCGATTACTTTGAACGGACCGTATCTTTTCTCTCCAAGCTTCTTGGATGGTCGATCGGATCTAATATTGGTTCCCTCTAAAAGGACTAGATCTCCTTTTTTGTATTCTACTGGTGTTCTAGCCTTTCGGTCGTAGAACCTTTTCATATCACCAGCAGCGTGTTCGAGGGATTGCTTTGCCTTTTTGATTGATCCTTCCATCATGGAGATAAAGTCTTGGGCCGATTCGTTTCTTATCGTTTTCCTATGCTCTCCACGAATCTGAGGTTGTTGACCGTAGTTCAACATGAACGGCGAGAATTCTCCTGCGATTGTGGTGTTCTGATTATGGGCAAATTCTGCTAATGCGAGCCAGTCTACCCAATCATCTTGTAAATGATTTGTGTACAATCGTAGGTATTGTTCTATAGTACTATTGTACCGTTCAGTTTGTCCATTGGTTTGAGGATGAAAAGCGGTAGAAGGATTTCCTTCTATATGAAGTAGTTTGTATAGATCATTCATGAAAGAAGACACGAATTGTGGTCCTCGATCTGATATCACCTTTTTGGGAACGCCGTGGAGTTTGAATATGTGGTCGCGGAATATTGTGGCTACTCCTTTGGCAGTAATGTCGATGGCAATAGGGAATAGGTGAATCATTTTGGAGAACCGATCTACGACTACTAATACCGCATTCTTTCCTTGTGATTCGGGAAGGGGACCTATGATGTCGATGGAGATGATTTCCTAGGGGGTGTTTGGGATTTGATTCGGGTGTAAGGGAGTTTTTTGGGGTTTTGTATTTGTATTTGTTTTCTGACATTTATTGCATCCTTTTACATGTCTTTCTACATCTTTTCGCATTGTCGGCCAATAATATTTTTGTGCAATAAGATTTTTTGTTCTTTTTATTCCAGGATGTCCGGCTAAGGGATGGTCATGGTTTTGGATAATTATCTTTTCTCATAATGTGTCTTTTTTTGGTATATATAGAAGATTATCGTAGAAAAGAACCCCTTCAATCTCAAACCATTTCGTATTTTCCTTTTTTAGTCCTTTTATGGCATATTTTTCTCGAAGGTGTTGTAACAATTTCACTTCTGATTCAATTGGCTCTTTGATCGTGGTAGAACCGCTCTCGTGCTCTTGTTGATTCAGAGTGATTTCCTTCTTTTCGCATCCACAATTTACCAGAGAGAATATGATAGGCTTTTTACAGAGATTGCATGGGTGTGTATTGTTATTTATGAAGGAAGAAGGTGTTACATAAGAGAAGCGTGATTCTGGAAGAAGAATTTTTTGTGAATTGTCAAGTTCTACCCCCTTTTCAAAGTCTGGCCTCCGGGACAGAGGATCCGCAGGGTTTGACTTGCCGGGTCGATGGGTTAGTACGTAATTGTACTCTTGTAGCAGTTGTTGCCATCGAGCCTGTCGTCGGGATAGATCTTGGGGCTTTTTAAAGAATTCGAGATTTTTATGATCGGTGAGGATCTCGAATGGGTGAGCAGCATCAAGAAGATAATGACGCCACTCTTTTAGGGCGAAGATGATTGCTGCCATTTCCAAATCTGCGGCGTGGTAGTTTCGTTCGGCTTCAGATAAGGATTGGGAGATAAAAGCAATTGAGTACCAGCGATCATTTTGTTTTTGGGTGAGGATAGCTCCTAATCCTATGCTGGATCCATCCGTTTCAACTCAGAATAGATCATTGCTAGTGGGCATGGCAAGAGCTGGGGCAGTAGTGATAAGTTGTTTTAAGTGCTCGAAAGCATGTTGGCATTCGGCACTCCAGACAAATTCCTTCTTTTCCGATGTCAGGGCATTCAGTGGTCTGGCTACTGATGCGAAGTCCTTAATGAATCGTCGGTAAAAGTTCATGAACCCTAAGAAGCCACGGAGTTGTTTCCTGGTCGAGGGCACCGGCCATTCAAGAACTCCTTTGACTTTCGTTTGGTCCATTTTCACCGTTTGGTGTCCGACTACTAATCCAAGATATTCTGTTTCGAGTTGTTCAAACTCGCATTTGGTGTGCTTCAAGTACAATTTATTGTCTCGTAATATTTGTAATACCTGTCGCACTACTACTCGGTGTTCGTCAAGGGTGGCAGTGAAGATCATTATATCATCCATATAGATGACTACTTTTCCCATGCCGATTAGATCTCGGAACAGGTGATTCATCATTGTTTGGAAGGTGGCGGGGGAATTGGTTAATCCAAAGAACATGACTAAAGGTTCGAAGAGACCCCTATTTGTTCGGAACACCGCTTTCCATTCGTCACCTTCTGCCATACGGATGTTATTGTATCCCCATCGTATGTCCAATTTTGTGTAGTATTTCGCTCCTTTTAATTTGTCAATGAGTTCGGAGATGAGAGGGAGCGGGTATCGATTTTTGACGGTGATATTGTTGAGTTTTCGGTAATCTTGGACAGGGCGGAGTTTGCCGTCTTTTTTCTATACAAAAAAGAATGGAGATGCGAAGGGAGATTTAGAGGGGCGAATTCTGCCGGATTTAAGATTTTCTTCGAGGAAGTCATCAAGTTCCTTTTGTTCATCGATTGTCAAATTGTATGTTTTGCAATCGATCACGTGATTTCCGGGTGTGAGTTCAATCACGTGATCCCATGGGCGGTGCGGTGGCAACTCATCAAAGTTTTCCTTGTCGAACACATCTTTGTAATCATGGTATTCGACTGGGACTACGTTTTCAAAGGTGCGCTCGTATTTTTTCTTATCCGCTTCGATTGCTAAGTCGGTTGACAATGTATTTAAGTATTCGATGTCCAACTCGAATATTCTATCCTCTTTATCTTTGTCGGCATTTGTTTCCTCTTCATCTTCTTCTGGGATCAATTCAGGGATTTTGTGGTTGCACTCAGTGAGGTCAATCGTTTGTGCTTTCCAGTCAATCTTAGGGTTGTGTCTTTTTAGCCAATCAAAACCCAGGAACAAGGTGTGAGAACTTAGTTGAGTTAGAGCGACTGGGAGACGCTCTGCGTGGTCCTTGATTACTAGTTCCAGGATTGTGAATTGCTTAATAGAGCCCTTTTGGTTCATTGATCCGTTGGCATTGTAGACGGGTATGGATTTAGGGAGATTGTGAGTGAGTAGGTTATTTTCACGTACAAACCGCTCGTCTATCGAAGAACCGTTACACCCAGAATCAATTAATGCTATGGTGTTTATTTTTGATCCGTCAGGTTTGTTAATGGTTACGGTTACTTCGAGAGAGTCCTTAGAGCGTTTCCTTAGTACGTATCGGGGTTTCGTTTGTAGTTCTCAGAGGGATAGCTGTGCTTCGAATTCATTCATGTTTTTTATTTGTTCGACAAGCTGTGGGGTTACTTCAGCGAGTCGAGATTCGTGCACAAAGCTTCGGAGGTGATGGATTGTTCGCTCTTTATCCATATTATCTGCCATTGCCTTGATCCATTCTACTGACCATGGATCTACCGTATTCATCCATGCCTGTCTGTTGTGTTTAGGCGCGACTTTTGGCTTTTCCTCTGGTCGTTTCAGGATTTTGGGTGTTTTGATCTCCGAGGGTCTAACCGTGCGATCAGATTTCTCTTTTTGCTCAGAGATCTTTTTAGGTGCTGCTTCTGAGGGTCTTACCGTGTCTTTAGCGGACTTGGAAGCAGCCATTTGTGCCAATTTGCGCATATCATACATGATGGTGTTCATTCGGAACGGTTGGGTATTAATGAAGGTGGGCAATTCCTCGTATCCTTCATTAATCAATTGTCAGGTTCTTAGAAGTTGATCGTCTTCACAAATCTCATCAATCGGGAGAGAAGAATATTTATTGAGATTTGCTACGGGTACAGGAACAGCAGGCGATCTAACTACGTTCCGGTGGGAAAATCCTTTTCTACTTGTTGTATCTTAGCAGCGAGTTCCTCGCCACTAGTGTATTCTATCTTTTGTCCACGGAATTCCATTGTATGGACTTGGCATGCTCGTGGTTTGAAATGTTCCTTGCATGGCCACGCCTTGCCACACTTGAAACATTTGCCCTCAGCACGGGCCTTGTTAATGTCCATAGGGACGCCTTGTCCTCCAAACGTGCCGACTTGGTTCGGGTGGACTTCTGCCTTTGGTGCAGGCGCAGCCGGAGTGGGCGCACTTGTGGCAGGTTTCTTCGACCAGTTCGCTGACCAGTCACGGGATGTGGTTTGTTTATTTTGCCAACCTCTTTTTCGGTCGGCGATCTCCTTAAGTACCTGCTTGGCTTTTACTAGAGCAGTTTCCCACTTGGTGACGTCGTCTTCTTCTTCCAATAGTTCGGGTTTAGCCCGTTCTACGTACTCCACGACGTCGTTGTGAATGCCTTCTCTCATCAACCGGATGAGGAATTGGCCTTGCGTTCTGTAATCATATTCGGCCTGAATGGCCAAGTGTCGCATTCTGGTGAAGAAATCCTCCACCATTCCTTTGCCTTGACGAATAGTCAAGAGGTCTCGTTCTGCCTGGCGACGAAGGGTTGCTGGCTGGAACATTCCTTTTAGGGTCTTTTCAAATGTAGAGAAGGTCTCGGCACCCATATCTCCAAGATTGTTCGTGACATAGAGGTCCGCGTACCTCCCAGCAGCGTTATCTCCTTTCATATATGACAAGAAGATCATGATCTTCTGTTGGTCGGTTGGTTCGCGGTCAAACCCTAATATGTACAGGGTGACTTGGCGGTACCATTGGACAAATTTGGCCTTATCTCCATTGTACATTTCTGGCTTAGCAGCGATGGATTTCCCTAGGCTTCGTTCGTCGGAAGGAGGGTTTGGGAGAGGACGGTACGGACGGGGGGAAGGTTGGACAAAGGGGATTTGAACTCGGATGGGGGAGAGGATTGGAGATCGAATTGGGGGTGGACAAGTTCAAGGTGGTGATGGTGGTACGAATTGTGGTGGTGGTCCTACAGCGGGACTGAGGAGTTGGTAGCGTGCTTGCCAATCGGCCAAGGCATTGGAAAACGAGGCGTATGCCTCTTCCAACATCGTTCTTCTTGGCGGTGGCATAGGAGTGTTTTGTCTGGACGGATGAGGCAGGTCTGGCTGAGGTAAGGCTCCCAGCATTGTGCTCATGTCGAACATCTCAGACATTATAACTTTGTTCACTTTGTAAAACTAATACAATAGGATAACTACTGTACGTAATACCGTGTGTGGGAATGGGATGAACGCGTTGCCTTGTCTTCGACCCAAATTGGGGAAGTAGTACAGAGGGCTGACAGCGGGAATGGGATTAGGAAAGGTAAAGGGAATGCACCGACACTTGAGGTGCAGGAAGGCGGAGGTCTGGAGGAACCAGAAAGGCCTGGCTATGGCCTACTTGATACGTCAAGCGAAACGACGTGACAATCACTGTAATCACGCGAACAGTAGACATTATCGATTTGTCTTACATGGCAGCCTCTAGCGCTCTGCCAATACACCCCCTAGTGCACTATGGGGAGAGCAATGTTATCCTTATTTGTAACGGTGGACGACCGTATATCAGCAGTGGGCTCGGTTGCTTTCTGACCACAGATTGTGCGCGTGGACGCAGATTTTCCTTAACCCTGGAATCCGGGTATGGGTAGTATCAATGTTTCGTGTAGAGCTCTCCAGCTATCGCTTCTCAGGGCTTACACACAATGGCCTGATGACAATGCTATGTGAGAGATGCAGTCCACAAAGATGTGGGAATGATGGTGAGAGACAACGTCTGCGACACAAAATGTGTAACAGCGAAGGCGATGGTAATGAGTAAGGGTTGGAGTATAGACTTGGAATAATGTAGGGAATAGAAAACCTCCAACGGTCACTCAAAGTGAATGATTGCACAGGAAGAGAATACTATTCCAAGTCTGAGGTATTTACAAGAAATGGTACTACTTATATACTGTTGAACATGCTGTATCAATGCGGTAAACATGTGTTATGATGTCATAGTCTGGAATGTTCAAGAAGATTCTGTGATATACTACATGGTGAAAGCATGAAATAGAATGTTCATTACACTGTTGCTTCTCCGGCTTCTCCATCCTAGGGCGATCACACTTCACTTTCACCTCCTGGCACTTCATGCAAGATGTCAATTTTCCAGGGCTAAGTGGACACTTGAGGCCCCAGGCCAGGCGGTGTCAACACTTGGAGGGCATCTTCCCCTTGCCCTTGTTGATGTGCTGCTTGTTGAATTACACCAGATAAGATTAGATCTTTCATCTCATAAATGGTCTAGATCTTCATCTGTGAAGTAACATGTCAATGGTTTATATAATTAGGTAATTCTCTCATGTCACATTTGACATGAGAATGTTTCATCATGACATGGGAATGCTTTACATCACTTGATACATGTCACATTCCCACACCTGTCAGATGATGTGTCATGGGCTTCCATGACACCACTTTTATTATTCCTTACATGGTAGGATAGTACATATGTACAAACATCTCCCACATGTATATAAGCTGGGCCATGAGTCCCAGGAATATTAGAGCCTTCTAACAGTCTTCAAAGTGGCAGACTCTTGCCCTCTTAAACTTGTTTGCTCTATTACCACTATTCCTATATTACTAGTTTGTTTCACAAACTAGTCGTCATCCTATACTCTCTATATCTCTATCACTTGGAAGTGCTCCCTGTGAGTATTTTCCACAAACTCTGCTGGTGCTGCCAAATACAGGCTATCTTTCCACTTGCCATTTCATCATTGCTGTGTCTGCACCTTCAATGTCTAGAAGAATTATTAGTATGATGATAACTCCAGAAGACCAGACTTACCCTCCAGCAAGCCTTTACCTCCATCAAAATGCAACAAGCCTCCTCCTTTGCCTTTCAATGCACCTCCTCTTCCACCTCATGCTTCTTTTGTTCCTCCTTCTCTTTGCATACCTTTGTCTATCTCTGGTGCTCTGAGGCCTTGGTGTCCCAAAGGTCATTGTTGTCATCCTTGCACTTGGCAAGCTGCACATTGGACCACTGTCAGATGTTTGTGATATTGGACATAAGAGGAAAATTTTGTAAGTCCAACAAAGGGCATGCCTGTTCTTATATCAGCCAGATTTCAGAGTTCAAATTGATCTGTTGATCAACAGAGTCACATACATGGACAAAGCAAGGTTCCACATGAAGTTCCATACTAGGGTCCACTTAGGGGTTATTTCCACTTAGTGTGCTTGGGCCTCAAGGGCTTGGCCCTAAGAGGGGGATACTGTCACATCCCAGATTTTCGTAAAGTCCATCTCTAGACATCTCCAGAGTTCCAAACATTGCATCAGTCCTTGGGTCTGGACCATCTCAGAGTTGGCACTCTGGATGTTTACTTTTTATATTCATCTCCTTTTGTTCTAGTTCATATTCGTAAGTCTGTATTATTCACTTAGTCAGATTTCTTGGTTTCCACTCTTCTCCAACTTCCATTTTATTGATTACTGTGTACTGTACATTGCCTTTGCTTAAGTCTCTTACTTACCAATCTCCAGTCCAGAGTTCTACTGGACAATTAGTATATAAATCTTGTACTTCTTTCATAGATACTTCAGTTTGAATATCAAATAAGTCACCTCCAGTTCCAAGTCTAACTTATCCTCTATTCTCTCTCATCTCCATTCTGTTCTAAATATAAGGACAAGGGCTTGACAAGGGCATGACACATAAGTCCTATGCTGACATCCTCAACCCCCTCCATATCTCTGTACCTCTGGTCAATCTTGCTCAACAACACTCACACTCCATTCCCTTTTTCCCCCAGACCTCCATTGGACTTTGATCCAGAGGACCTAGACTTGACAATAGTCTTATATACTTGGTAAGTATATTTATGTAAGTGGATGCATGCATTTAGGCAATTGCACCACTTTCAACACTCTCAAATAAACTCTAATTATATGTCTTTGCATATCAAAATATTAAAAACATTTTGTTATACTTATATGTAGTCTTATATAAATAGAAGTTCTGTTATGATTCATGCTTACTCTTTTTCTTTTTTTGCATGATTACATCTTAACTCCTCAGACTTTGTTTCCTTTTTGCCACTGACTCACCTGTTCTCTGTCATCCTTCACTTGCTTCATCAGCAGATACTTCCACCATATTCCATGATGTTCCATTCTTACTCAGCTGATACTTTTCTATGCCTACCCTTACGCTTTTCTAAAGATATATAAACCTTTGATACCTCACTGATGTACATACTTTAGCTTAGATCTTCTTGACTCTCCTCTAAATTCACTTGATTCTTCCTTCGCTCTAAGTCCAGGCATTAGATCTGTCCTTGAACCCTTGACCAATTGCTTCCACTGTTGAGTGGAGTGTCTTCCCTTGGACTTCACACTACCATTGAGTGTATGCTTGCCTTGAACCCCTTCAAACTTATATCTCGAGGCTATGCTCATCCATACCTGGGCCAAGTGTAACAAAAGATCTAAGCTATTTTTGCAGCTACCATCACCATAGTCCCGCTAACCTGCACAAAGATGATTGTGCATGGAGTCATGAGTGTAGTATGAGAATCCCCAGCCAGCCTGTGGCCAGAATCAGACCATATCTTATGGAGACATAGCTTAGTATCCCATCTAGCTCCCCTCCAAATTTCAACCTTATAGCCCAAGCTGTTCTGGAGATATTACACTTTTGGTACCATTGAACTTGACTTAGGAACTAGTATTAGGGAAAAGAGTAATAAGTATAGTAATTAGTACTTAGTAGTTAGACTTAGTGTACCTA